>JAJOOO010016024.1:0-43473 GCA_029582685.1 Solanum piurae
AAAAAATTAAAAATTAAAATATTTCTTATTTTATTATAATTATATTTTATCGTTCTATAAATATAAATTAATGATGGATATACTATGTTCTTATATATATGTCATATATTATCTGTCGAAAGGGTTCATGAAGTTATTCTATTTTAATTGATAAGATGAGATTAACAAGAAAAAAAATATTTCCTACATTTTTATTTTTTTAAAGTGATTATAAAAGAAAGAAAACAAGAACATGGTTCTTATATAATAATTTAATTAAGAAGAAAATGTGTTTAAAAAGAAAAAATAATATACTTATTTGGAAAAGGACATTTTTGACCTATTTAGCAACTATAGGGGTATTTCTGAACCAAAATATTGACTGCAATGGCATTTTTGAACCAAAGTGTTGATGACAAGGGCATTTTTTAGCCAAACTATAAACATAGGTCATTTTTTACCCTTTTCCCTTAAAATTATATACTACTCGATCATGAGACCAATTATATACTAATACAGTCAACCAAGCCATCTATTTTGCAATGTGTATACCTTTCATTTCTTTTTCTAGAATTGAGAATATTCTTAAAGTATTCTTTTTTTGTTGTATACTTGTAGGTGAGATAGGTATGGTGCTTGATCAAAAATATCTCATACAACTGTGTCATGTCAACAGAAACACCAGATAAAAAATGGTAATGTTGAAAGCAAACAGAAGCACACCATGTAAGGCAACAAGGGCAACCCCCCCCCCCCCCAATGCACTTTTTTATGGAGGTTACAGGTTCGAACATAAAAACAACCATTAGTGCTTTCACTAAAAGGGCTGCCTACAACACAACACCATTCAGACTGCCCTTAAAAACTTACTTTTTTGTTGGGTGCCTAAATCTGAAATCTCATGTATTGGCAGGGACTAATAGGTGTTTAAGACAAACAGCGAAATATTAAATTTGAACTTGAGAAGCAAGAGAGTAAACGAAAATCTAAAAATTAGGAATGTATAGAACAAAATATTAAATTTAAAAAGCTAGTCTTCTTAGGTCCACATAGCAGTTTACTTCCAAATGTTGAAACATAAATCAAAATTATCCCATTACATCATTTAACTGAAGGGAGATGCAAATCAAAAAGCTCTACCAGCACCACATGTAGAGGTCCTCGTAGAAACTCATATTGAAGATTTTAACGGTACTGCAATAAAATTAAGAGAAAAATTGATTAGCCAAAAAGAATGAATGAATGAACATATCAAAGCTTAATAATAGCAATAAGACCAAAGATAATCCAGGTCAAAGCTTAACATGTCTTGATAATTAAAAGAATAGACAGACTAATATAAGCACAATTTTGTGTCCGATACAAATAGCTACATGAAACTTTGACTTCAAAACTGGTAAAATTTCCAAATAAAGAATGCAATGTATACCTTAATGAAGCCAATTTCCTTGGCATTGCTGCGGAAGCACTGTCTGCAGCACATGAGTCCATACTTTCTAATAATTGCATGAGGATTACCACACACACGGCTGCAACACATACAAGAAATTCAAGATCAACTACTGAAATGGCAGTAAAGATATTCACTTCCACCATTTTAGTTGCACAATGTACATAAAACTAAATAGAATAATACATAGGGAAGCTCAAATAAGACAAGATCACAAAAGAACATCTTTTTAGAAATACTTATTTGTTGACAAGAAAAGGCTGCTGCATACAAAATACTGAACAGTAGTAGACTAGTAACAATCAATTATAGCAAAGCCAAAATCTAATGCATTTCAATTGGGACTGTGAAGGTAAGAGCAAAAAATAGATTTTAGTATGAATTCTAACATCAGAGACAACAAATATCCTAAATTCTCACCCATATTTGAAAACTGGTTAGGAGATGAAACAATTTTTCAATCATCTAAACTCCAAATGTGGCAAAAACATCAAATCAATCAAGTCTAATCACCCATATAACCTCTGCATGTAATTTTATTTGCACTAAACAACTCCATGAACACATAGAAAGCTCACATTGACAGCAAAAGAAAGGAATCAAGTTCAACAATACTCACTTAACAAAACCTAGACACAGTCATAGACCAGTAAGCATGACAACAATCTATTCTTCATGGAAATAAAGATATAACAGTAAAACAACATCACTCATAACCATAGACACGAATCTACAACTTTATTCGCATACCATTCCCAACACCTTAACGTGAACGAGAGGATCAATTATTTACCCTACTCATAAATTCCGTAGCTGCCGTTAGGTGTGTTTTAATTATGTCAGATCTCATCTCATTTTCAATCTAAAACACAAACGGCGCAGAGTTAAAGCAAAAAACAAACAACAGTATATAGTTTTCGCGTATGTGATTCAACAAAAGCTTGAATTAAACGGCAATTTAATCAACAAACGAGATTAGAAGTAACAATTGGAGAATGAGGATACCATGTGCGAGAGCCAGGGCCGTAGTTCTTTGGGTGAGCGTTCCAGATGTTAGAGTGACCCATCTTCACAAGGCAGAAAAGCTAGGCTGCGCGATGTGTTTCTAAGAAAACCCTACTTCTGCAGAACTCTCACTTTTGTTCACAATGAGGGATAATTTTGGGACGAAAGCGAGATTATATAGGCAGTCAAAACCCTAATTTGACGAAGGATTTTGTTAAACATTTTGTGCATTTTCACCCAATAAGATGCCAAAATGTTACAAATTAACCCTTAAAAACGAAAAGTTTCACAAACACCCCAGTTTGACCTACTATAATTTTGGCCTAATACATAGCCGGGCCTTAAATTTGACATAATAAATATTTAGAGACGCAAATTAAATCATAAATAATTTAATTAGACACCTCAACCTTAATAAAAATATTTTAATTGACATTTTCTACTCTAACTTTGAAAAAAAATGTGTATATCTTTTTTGTCTAATACATATTTAAGATAACGATTATATTTTATGTGAATAATTTAATTATTTAATAAACCAATAAAAACATAGGTTAAATTCTTTTTTTAAAACACAAATGGTCTCATGTTAATTGATATTCACACTAAAAGTTTATTACTTGATCAAGGTGTTGCTTGTTGATTGAAGGGTTACATTAACAAAGGCGAATCTAGAAGTAGTGAGGGATTCATCTAAATTCCCCCAAAGAAAAAGTTTATTACTTGATCACGGTGTTACCCGTTGATTGTAGGATTACATTAACAAGGGTGAATAACCACCTTAATATAAGATTAATGATTGGCTTAGTAGTTGAAAGACTCAAAACCCGTCTCGAGTTTATTTTCACTAATTCAATGTTCAACCATAGAATCTGACAATTTAGAATTTTTTATCAAAGAAAAAAGCATCGTTAAATTAAAATACTGTGTATAAATTATAACTGCAGCCAAACAAATTTTCACTTTATTAGATAATAATAATTCAATTAAGCTCAAAAAGTCTAGAGCAAAGTCGTTCAATGTTTTCCTGGACCTTCATCAGCTTTGATACAAAAAAATAATAATAGTACTGGAGGACTCTCCTCCCTATCACATTGATTGGGAGCTTGCAACCAAAGCTTTAATAAACGCAGTTGCAAAACTCCCCTCATCCACGTTACATTGATTTCATCATGTGTACATAATATACAAAGTGGTACAACACACCGAGGTAGAGGTAAAGTTGCGTACACACCACCCTTCCCAGACCCTACCCAGTAGAGTCTCACTGGGTATTGTTGTCGGTGTACTACGCACCGACTGACAATGAAGATGCCAAAAGACTCTTTTTTACTAGCTTCTTGATTCAAGAAGTGGTTCTTTGCCAGATCCATTACCCCAAGCTTTCTCCTTCCAGATCTTCTCCATTTCCTCAAATGACAAGCCCTTGGTCTCTGGTACGAACACAGCGACAAACACAAATGCCATCACTGCTATACCAGCTAGTATCAAGAAAGTAACACCTGTGCCCACAGCCTCGGCTAAGGATAGGAAACTCTGGGCAACTATAAGATTTGAGATCCAGTTGACAGTAGCAGACATGCCACCACACATTCCTCTGTAGGACTCTGGGTATATTTCTGAGTTCACTGTCCATGGCACAGGACCCATACCAGGTGCAAAGAAAGCAATATAGAGGGCTAAGCCTATTACAGCAATCCACCCATAGGCCCCGACATTGCCTGAAGTAGATGACTCTAAGATGAATGCTACAGCTAGGAGAATCAAGGACACAATTACACCAGATAAGCTGGTCAATGCCAACTTTTTGCGTCCAAAGTGATCAATGAGGTAAATTCCCACTACAGTACCCATGGCATTCATTAAAGCAACAATGAGAGACAGAAGTAATGCTAGCTGATTTGATTTAAATCCAGCCATCTGTACAATTGTTGGACTGTAATACATAACCGTATTGATGCCTGTGAACTGCTGAAATGCCTGCATATTCAAATGAGTAATGATTATAAACAAGCAATTACCACTCATTTCCGATGATCAACAATGAACTCCCCATGCAATAGTGGAATAGGGAAATAACAAACATGTTTGCAGTTGGCGCTTTTAACAACTTTTTTATATCAAGAAAATGAGCACTCTCTCTCAACTATAAAGTGAACAAAGAAGATAGTATACAAATTGCATCATTTCTCCTGTTTAAAATCAATCTACTGCCCACCAAAGGGTCCTATAAGTATCATCATCATGTTCCCATGCCCTTTTGAATTCAAGTTAAAAGACAACATTTTATGTCCAGCCTAGATGAAGCTCAAGGGGGATCCCCAAGTGGGAAAACTAAAATATATGCCCGAATATAGCGTTACCAAAAATAAGAAGATAGTGCTGGAAGCAATCGGTACATATTATTGTAGCATCACAGAAGCCTAAAGAGTACCTGTAGTCCAGCCCCAGCAAAGAACGCAAGTCTAATCTCTTTCTTCCTAAAAACATCCAGGTAACTGACAGCCTGCTTTCTCAGGCGTTCTTCCTCTAATGCAGTAGCAAGCTGATCAATCTCCTCCTCCAATCGATAAGGATCATAGATCTTAGCTAGAACAGTGGCAGCTTCAGATTTATCCTTCTGCAGTGGTTTTCTATGTCAACAATTGCTATTTATCAGCAGTAATTTTCAACAAAGTTAAGAATTTGCACCTTCATGTAAAGCCATCGTGGAGACTCAGGTAAAAATAACATGAGGACAAATTGAATAGCGGCAGGCACTCCTGCCACTCCAAGCATCCATCTCCAAGTCCCTGGTATCTGCTCAAACATTCAAGCGGCTAAGGAAATCAACATGAATTCTAACTTTAAGACAACACAACAGCATTCATGCACTATCAGTTGGAGATGTTTATCCAGTACTCCCCACATAATTGTGATTATTAAAGGCAATCAGTATCAAGAAAAATGAAACTTGAGATTCGGCAGACAGTATAACAAGTCCTTTCCGGCTATGTACAATAAAAAAATGTATAGAGCAATTATATGAATGGTATAATTTACAGTACATAACTTTTAAATTGGGACTAAGGCGTGAAACCAAGTAAAGATTGGAATCACACTGGATGATTTTATGTGAGTGAGGATACAAAAGTTTGATTTTCTCGGTAGTGTTCCACTAGTTAGAACTCGATCTGCAGATCACAAAACATAAGCAGTTCTTTCCCTAACCTTGTCTGTTTTTATGCAGTAATAATGCACATGTAATTGTATGCACATGACTAAATACAAGTCCTGTACCCGCATAGTCACTATGTCAATTTCAAGGACAGAGAGTGACAAATTGATAGAAGCAAATTAAATAATAGTACTTCCTCTGTTGCAACTTACTTATCTTACTTCCCGTTTAATCTAGAAAGAAAATTACTTTCTATATCTGATAGCTCTTTAACTCCAACATCATGCGGCATGTTCAAGGCCGCAATATTAAAGGGATTTTTGATACTTTATACACGTCTTTAGTTTAAACCCACAAGATTCAAAAGTATTCCGTACTTAAACTTTGTTCCCATTGCACATAAAATGGGATTTTAAGCTTTTGATTTTGTCAAATAATCCCCCATGTCCATATGCAGCACAAGATTTTGTTCATTTTAGTTATCAAAAATCGAAGTAATTTAAAGTTAGATAAGGCAGGAAATAAGAAGAAATATCTAACCTCAGTGAAAGCAAGATTCACAAGGTAGGAAAGAAATTGTCCACCTGTAATCATTAGTACATTTGTGCTAACAAGGCCCCCGCGAATTTCTGATGGCGCTGCTTCAGCGATGTAAACAGGAGCAGTGACAGAAGCAACACCAACTCCCAGACCTACTAAGAGTCGTCCAAGTATAAGAATGTATGGATCCGGAGCTGCAGCCATTACCACAGACCCCAGTAAGAAAACAACATCAGCAGACAGAGTAGCTTTCTTCCGTCCAAAATAATCATTAATCCAGCCCCCAGCAGCAGCTCCAATCATCGCACCAACCAATGCCATACTGACAATAGTTTCCTGCAAAATCATGAAACAAAACTTTTAAGGGGGAAAAATAGATTAACCAGAAATAGGGCCAACTGTTAAGTGTTATTGGCTCGCTGAGGAAATGGGGAGGAGGTGGCCAATTGAAAGTCCTATTTATCGTATAATTAGCAAAGATAACATTGGTAATAAATTTGGAGAGTTTACTACTACAACAGAGTAAAACACATTTGATAGCTGATAAATCACATTCCACACTTGCATCATCACAATAAATACAAGTACCATCACGTCATTTTGCATCTCACACTTGTTCAACCATATTAGATTACCCCATTTAATCATCAGAAATTCTTTGGATAAGGTTAGAACAATCCCTTCAATGCAACTGACAAAACGACTCAAATCAGCATCCTTTACTCGGAAACTAAGATAACAATCTGTTAGTATCATATCATCTGTAAAGTAATACTTGAGCTCCATCCTCACCCATTCCCCGTCCCATCCATTATATTTTTTATAATTCCAACAAGTCATATGATTATGTTGGACCAGCTTTTGTGCTCAAAAGTTCCGTTTTTCTGATCACTTCTTGTTAAATTGTTAGGTCCAGATTGTACAATAGAGATCAAAATGAAATTGGTTATTCATGTACCTGTAGGAAACTGCTTTGATTGACTTCAGGAAAATCATCCTTAATGTACAGAAGTGCACCAGATATAACTCCTACAGTCAAGTCGAAGATATGTAAGATAATTTAATCATAGTCTGGTTACATAATTAATTATCGAGAACATATTTCCATGCAAAAACAAATGCAACATTCATAACTTTCACAAAAAAGTATGGATAATTTACTTCGGTGTCGTAAATATTCTTGCCAATTATCTTATCTTCATGTCATAACATAACAACACACTTCCATTATCACCCGAAAAAAGTAAGGAATTATTGTCAATTGGTAAGAATACACTACACTAATCTTTTTCTGTAATTTAGTAATCCATTACATCTGTAGGTGGTTGAGTTTTGAGCTGTTCCAAATTATATAGAATCTACAAGTTGTTATTTGTAATTTGTTATACAATAATGTGACAAGAAATTATTCCAGTTAACTAACATATCCTGATAGTTGTCTAGTCACCAACTTCATGTTTATAAATAAAAAAACAGCTGAATGATTAGAACAACAACATTAAAGCCAAAGGTTTTTAGGCTAATGACTACTTTTTAGTCAATTAATTGCAAATCTATCATAATTCATCAGTAAATTAAGCAAGAACACTCATCAATCAGGTCAAACCTACCCTCTTACAAAAGTTTCCCTAAAAAGATGATCCTCCAAAAAAAATCACAAAATACTTAATCAAACAGGAAAAAAAAAAACTTATTTTTACTTATTATCAAGTTATTTGTTGTTTTACCTGTATCGTATCCGAAAAGGAAACCTCCAATACCCGCAACGAAAGTTAAGCCCAATACATAGGGATTGCTGAAGTAAGAAACTTTTCTATTATTACTAGCATCCAAGTACCCTGAACTTCCCGGTAACGAAATGATCGTCATTCCTTCTTCTCCAATCTCCTTACAATGATTATTTCAATCAAAAAAATCTTCACAACTACAAATTCCCCTTTTGCTGAAGCTGAATATCATACAATTGCAGGGTTTTCAATTGAGGATGTATAAAATATTGTGCAAAAAAATCTCAAGCTGAACCAAAAGGAGCAAATGAGTAATTTTCTCCAGAAAACTGATTTGATTTTCCGGAGACTCCAGATAAGGCTACAAGCTGTGAGTCACCCACCACAATATTCTTCATTTTTCATTTTTCGAGAGTTAAAAAATATATTTTTTGATAAATATATAAATAAAAGAAATTACAGTTGTTACTGAAAATAGAGAATTTGTTGTCTAACTCTAATCACTTTAATCTCATAAATTAATTAAATTTACTTTTATAAAAATGAAACGTGGAGAATATATTGTGTTTGCTGTATATATTTTGTTTGGTCGGAGTTTTCTGTCTTTTTGCCAAATTAAGAAGTAATGAATCTAAATTAGCTCCAAATTTGGATAGAGTTTCATAACTCTGCCAAAAATAGAAGAAGCCAAGGGAAAACGTGCACTTCTTTTTCTTGATAGAAAAAAAAAGGTACTTACTCCGTTACGTGAGTTAATTTGATTCGATATAAAATTTAAGAAAGAAATAAATACTTTTAAAACTTGTGATTTAAAATGAATGATAGAAATTTGTATGACTATAAATAATTTATTAAGGATAAAATTGACATTTTAAAATTAAATATTTCATAATATAAAAATATGTCATTTTCTTAGAATTAACTAAAAAAAAAAGTAAATCGTATAGATTGGGACCGAGGAAAGGATATAGTATATGAATGATTGGACATTTGGACCCCATAATTATGAACATACCCCACGCATCTTTCATTATTATGGAGTCAATTCCCTAAATGATCACCCAAGTTTAGGAAATTGCCTTGAAATATCACTGGTGTTTTATTTAGGACCAAAATATCACTCAACTATCACTATTTTCCTCCAAATATATTTGACACTTCAAAAGCCTCACTTTCTCCTAGTTGGCATGACATGTCATTACTGCCTTTTTTTAATAATAGACTAATTTAATTTATTAAACTCATTTAACTAAAATAGTGATCATATTATTTTGAAAAAATATATATATTAGCTTATTAAGAATAAATTTTCATACTTAAGAATCTTTTATCATAAGTAAACTTTTTATTTTTTTATGTTATGAAGAATAGGTTTTTAAAACGTACTATAATGTCATTATTGATGCATAAAAAAATATAGTTGGACCACAATACTTGTCATTTTATAAAATTTATGCATAAATCACCATATTTTGCCTATTATACCCTTGATAGAATAGTTAATTAATCTTACCATTTATTAATAAAGTTGACTTAAGAAAACATTAAATAAGGAAAGAAGGGTAAAGTTACATCATTTCTTAATACAAGTGCAAAGTAAAAAGGCGACATATAAAATGGGACGGAGGAAGTATATTTTATCCAAAAAAAAATACTAAATACCTCAAAAGTTTCATTCTATTCTAGTTGATATGTCATGTCATTAAATCATCATTTAAAAAAAATAATAGACCTATTTAATCCATCAAACTTATGTCTCTATGAAACAAATATATAAATTACATGAGAATTTATGACGATTAAAATAAAAAATAAAAAAATCTAATTCCTTTATATATTCTTACCAAACAAAATTCAATGAAAAAACCTCAGTGCAATTATTACCTGATAATTTTTAAAATTCCTAAGTAAATTATTCGAAAATTTCAAGCAATTTTTTTCATAAAAATAATCAAATAAATTTGTAAGGTTGACAAAAAAGTTGGTAAGGAAGAGAAAATTATTATTTAACTTTTTTTAATTTAATTTTTTATTTTTATTCTTTTATTCTATATTCTTATCTCATCCCAAATTCATGAAATACAAGTAATAATTTATTGAATTGCGTATTTTAATTCAATAATATACATATTATATGAGATTAGTATACTAATAAATAAAGATCAAAATTTTATTTTCTAATCTAAATATTATTCACTTTCTATTTTCTTTTCAAAAAAAGATACTGTAAGTATATATGGATTTCAAAGCACCCAATTAATTATTTTTTAATAGTTAATTGACCTTTAATATTATTGATTTATTATACAATTTATGATTAATTGATGTAAATTAGCGTTCATGAATGATTTGTAAATCAATTTTTTTTTGAATGTGTGTGTTTATAAGTATTCAAAATTGATGACATTATAGTACGTTTTAAAAACATATTCTTCATAACATAAAAAAATAAAAAAGTTTAATTATGAGAAAAGATTCTTAAGTATGAAAATTTATTCTTAATAAACTAATATATATTTTTTTTAAATAATATGATCATTATTTTAGTTAAATGGGTTTAATGAATTAAATTAGTCTATTATTAAAAAAAGACTTTAATGACACATCATGCCAACTAGGAGAGAGTGAGACTTTTGAAGTGTCAAGTATATTTGGAGGAAAGTAATATTAGTTGAGTGATATTTTGGTCCTAAATGAAACATAAATGATATTTCAAGGCAATTTCCTAAACTTGGGCGACCATTTAGGGAATTGACTCCATTATTATGTCTATTACATTAAAAATTAGAATTAGAGTTGATGATATGCTTGTGTTTGAAATCATTATTTCATATTTTAATTTTTTTAAAATCTAGTTTAAAATTTTAAATTATAATTTATTTAAAAAAAATTAAAACTTAGTCATATATTTATATTTTATATAAAAATTATTTATTTTAGTTGGGTTAGTTGCGTAAAGACAAATAGAATTGATGAGTAAATACTTCCACTGTTCAATAATAGTTATCCATTGACACACCCTTTAAGAAATAATAAATAATAGGGGTAATATTATTATTTTATTTTTTGACTTTATTAAATTTAATGCTTTGGGAAATGTGTTAAATGATAAATAATACTTTAGTATATAATAACAAGGATAAAATAGACACAAAAGGTAAATTATCTCTTGATTTTTCTAAATTAGATAAGTATTATTTGACAATTATTTTTAATATAATGGATAGCTATTATTAAATGGGGGGAGTATGTACAATTTGTTAGGCAATGAAAATACATATATGTATCATTTGTTAAACAACGAGAGTGCAATGTGTCATTTTTCTAAAGAAATATATAGTATATATATTCTAAATAATAAAATTATTGGATATATTTGCTTAGAAAAAATGTACTACTATTTAATAGAATTGATCTTTAGTCCTATGGATAAATAACTCAACTTCAACGAAGTGCACTATTTGGTCTTCTTATGGCATGACTATCACTTCATCAGATAATACTACACTCTATTTTAACTGCTTAAACAAAGTTGGTATACAACAGACCTTTCTCAAATTTTATTTATAAAATTATATTAAAATAATTATATTGAATACATTAATATAATTCTAAATTACCTTTTTCAACTAATCAAAATTGTGAATCAAATAGTAATGTAAATTACAACCACATATGTTGATTATCAGGGGTGTCAATAGTACGGTTCTATTAATTATTTTTAAAAATTATATTATCTTGTTTTTTTGGTTATTTTGTAATATATAACCAAAATTAGATTTTTTAAAATCATCCCAATCATATTGGTTTCTCTTCGATATTGGTAAGGTCAGCTCATTTTCGGTTTATTTTTTACTTTTAAAAATCACCTCAAAATATACTACTATTAAAATATTTATTTCGCAAATATGTTCTTGAAGAAACACTTTAATTTTTCATCAAGAAGACAAGAATGTAAAACTTTGTTGCCGTATTGTTTGATCTTAAACATTTAATTCGAGTGTTTACATATGTAAATGTTTTTTTTTGTTTCCCATCCGGCGTTCGGTACCCACATTAGAGCCCGATTATATCCAGATTTGCGTCGGGAAGTCCCACATTGGGGGTAAAGCGCTTCCTAACAAAGGCGACCCCGTACCCAAGGAGAATCGAACCCGAGACCTCTTGGTTAAGGATGAAGGAGTACTTACCACTACACCACAACCCTGATTGGTAATTAAGTAAATGTTAATTAAAAAACAAAGACTATCGATTTTTCATATTCTTTTGACACCCTTACTGATTTCCGTGGAAAGATCCAGATAGCGGTGACGGTGAGAAACGTGAAAGGCAGGTAACGTTATCACTTACTTTCTCGTGGTTTGCTCCCTTTATCTTTTTCAGCTAATCCAACGTGTCTTTAAGATAAAACAATTTAACATTAATCTCAAGTTAGTACGCCTCCGCTCACTTGCTGCTTTTAGGGAAGTTGACTATACTCGCTCTATTATTGGTCCAGGCAATGCCTCTTCAGAAAATTTGTGGCATATCATTAGCGCGTTGTTACACGCTGCTCGTAATCCCTTGTTCATCTGCTTCTGATGATTATATTTATGTGACTAAAATGCTTAGTTCTAACCCAATTTGTTTAATGGTTGAATAAGAAATAAATTATTTATGTATAAAATTATATAATTTATATGATATTTAATAAGTAGTTAGGAATTAAATTATTTATATTTAAATTTAATATGATCTTTGGTTTATAATTTAAAAATGGGAAACTTTCACAAATAGTCATTATAATAAACTTAATTATGCTCCATAGCTATAGTTTGCATATTTATGGGTTGTAGCTATAGTTTAAGCTGCCTCATTTGTATAATTCGCGAATTTGTATAATTCGCAGGTTTGTATAATTCGCGGGTACATTTGTATAATTCAGTTATTTTTGTATAAACTCGAAATAACGAATTTATACAATTACAAACATCAGAAGTGCAAATAGTTATACAAATTATACTATACAAATTCTGAATTATACAAAAGTTATACAAATTATATTATACAAATTCCGAATTATACAAATGCGCGGATTATACAAAATAAAAAGCTGAGTTGTATAATTATAGCTAAAAGTAAGTTGCGAATTGTAATTAAGGTAAACTATAGATATATTAAGTAATTAACTAGTATATGTTTGCTTATACGCGTAATTTTCCCTTTAAAAATTCATATAAAGTAATACATAAAATCACTTTTGTTATAAATACGTTGAATTAAGTGAATTATCCATTGAATTTATTCATAAATTTATACTTATCATGTATGTGTATTTTCTAGGTGATATGAACTTTTTTTGCGATAACAAAGTATCTACTAATTTGACATTCAACATGCGATAGATGACACATAAGTTACAAAAAAACTAATGATCATATGAGTTATAAGAAATAATGACCATAAGAGTTATAAGAATTAATGATCATATAAGTTACAAGAATCAGTAGTCATCTTCTATCATAATTCATACCCACTAACATATGCACTTAATATTTTATTTTAATAATAAAATGCATATATACCAACATATTCATATAATAAAAAATCAAAAATTTAGAATGGTATTTCTTAATTTCGTAAATTAAAAGCATAAGAATTTAATCAATTAATAAAAGCATAACATGAAAATGAATCTTGGCTTAACCCAGCCAATGACGAAGAATATTGAAAAACTATTGAGAAGTTATAATTGTATAGCACATTTTCTACTTTGTATGGTAAAATCTTTTAAGAAAGTGGACTACCTTGTATTTGGAAAAGAATTTTCCAAGAAGTTTCTTTTCCAAGAGGGTGAGTTCCTAATTATTTGGGGTGTCTGAAGAAGAAAGTGGACTACTTTGTATTTGGAAAAGAATTTTCCAAGAGAGTGAGTTCCTAGTTATTTGCGAGTGTCTGAAGAGACCTGCTTGCTGGAAGGTACCATTCTCAAAGAATGGTGAAAAGTTTACTTATTCTTGGTCCTCCTTATCTTAAAGAGGTTTACTACGAGTCATACCCAACGGGATACATATTGACCAAATGTAACCTACAAGATGGGATGCGTGATACATAAGATCATTTGGCAGGTTCAACCCTCAGCGTTGGGATCTTTGTGGAAATTAAAATTGGTTTTGTTGAGGAACGAAGTAGCCCATCGCTTACCCGCATTTCTCTTGGTATACCAATGGATCTGCTGAGCTGAATGAGCAACCTTCTATCTGGCATTTATACCAATAGTAGAGTGACTTGCGACTTTCAATTAGAAAATGAAAATTGAGCAAGACAAAGTAGAAAAGTGTTGTCCCCTTCTCCGCATATATAGAAAAAAGAAGGAATATAGAAAAAAGAACGAGCGGAGAATGAAGAACAACCGTTTTACTTTGGCACAGGTGACGGATTTAACTAAGTAATATAATCAAAATATACCGGACTGCAAATCCTGAAATACGCCTTTGGCACATGAATGATTTTGAATATTTAACTATTTGCCAATAAATCCCCCAACAATGATTTCGCTGTCATTAATTTGGTTTTCTTAGAATTTCGTGAATTAAAAAAATAGAATAATATTTGTTATTGGTAATAAATTCTTAGGTTCATACTCATTATTGTTCTAAAAATTATGTAATATACCAATAATTCATTTCAAATCATAATTTTCCTCCAGTCTTACTATCATTAAATCGTGATTTTAAATTTTTTAATAAATCCAATTGTCAAATCTTATTTTTCATAAATCAATTTAAGATTTAAAGTCAAACTTTTCGTATTGCCCTTTTTTTCTTCATACTTATTATTTATAGCCTAAATTTTTTATTAGACATAAATCTTCTCACTGAGATGTTTGTCATATGTGTGTGATTTATCACTTTAGATGTTGTGAAAAACATTATTTACTAGTATGAAAATTTGAATAGTTTAATTGGAAGTTCTAAAATATTTATGTCTCTTTCTTTTCTTTTCAATTTTTTTTATGAAATTCAATATTTTTCGAACACAAATACTACGCGCCATTTAAACTTGACATAAAAATTCATTTCAACATTTTATCTTCTTCATCACCACAAAAAGAAATTCATGCTTTCCTATTAAAAGTTTCCTCTCTTTTTCTTCTCTAATCCGGCCGAAAAAAGATTAACTAAACAACAATTTTTTGGTTTTTAATTGGTGATTAAATGTTTCATTCGAAGTTTAACTGTGAATTTTAATTGTATAATCGCCTCGGCTTTTACTTTTTGCCGGGGATTTGGTCCAGTAGGTGGAACGAGCGTATTTCTTACTAAATTTAAGGCATAATACATATAGATGACCCTTGACGCTAGGCGTCAGCTGACAATTATGACATTTAACTTTGAATGTGCACAAGTAAACACTTTAACTTATATAAAATTAAACAAATAAACACATTCGTCCTACATGAGAAACATATTTTACGCGCATAAAATGAAAAAGATCTGGTGTCTTTGAACGAGAAACCAATTACAATTTTTTTCATTTTACGTGCTCAATCTATACAAGTGAGGAACATATTTCGTTTCACATCAGCTAGGAGTATTGAATAGAGACAACTTCTTGCAATATTAGGTGTTCAATAGGTACAAGGCAATGTTAGGTGTTACAATGAAAGTTCATGTAAAGTTTGAGTGGCCGTATATGTATTTGGCCAATAATAAAGTCGACTATGAAATATTTTTGGAGGCCTAAAGCGAAGGCTTTTACTAGTCTCTCCTTTAGGTCACCCTTGGCAAATGCTCCATGCATCAGACATATCTGGCAATTACTAATCTTACACTTCTCAGTCATAACAAAAAAGGTTATTATCCTTGCTTACTGGCTATTGCTGAAGTTTCCCTCCCTGCTTCGGCTTTCTATCAATCTCCTCCATGCCATCTTTCCGCAATGTACCAAGGTCACGATTGCTACGCAATAGAGAAGTGGAATGCCAATCATGCAGCCTCCAAATGCAAGATTTGTCAGTGTCTGAAAACAAACCAGAGATCATCAATCATCATTTAATCAAAAAATGCACTCACATCGCTCAAGTTTTTCATCAAAATAGTAAATCTACAAAGTGCAGCGTAATTATTAAACTCGATCAACTGTACAATAAATGAATCAGTAACTGAGATTGAATTATGTGGTCAAGTTCTTGATTTCAAGGAAATAAGAAGAAATGGACCTCTTTTGGAGATCCTGTACTATAGATACTCGCACATGAAAAATGTAAAAGCTACAACTCTCTGTAACCAAGAATGTAAGTAACCTGTTACGATTGACTTGGTACATTTTAATCCGAAATAATTCAGAAGCCACATCAAATGCTAGAACTATCTGCTTCTATATTGATCTCATGCTAGAGCCCTCCAAACAATTAGCGGATCTATTTAGGAAAGTTACGGTTACCAGATCCGTAATATCATTCAGTTTAGTAGTTGGTTTTCACTTTTCTCGACAGGTTTAGTGTGCACTCTTCAAGTATGCATACATAATCATGTGGATACTTACCAACATGCCAGCAATTAAGTGAACAACAGGAGCAAAACACTGGTCCACTTTGTTTCCTTCTTCATATCCACTGAATGCAATAACCATGGAGAAAGTGTGGATGGTAGCAAAGGCAAGGGCTATAATAGCTGCAATTTATAATGCCAAATAGTGTTAACTGCATAAACATGTAGGCAGTAAGCAATACTATGGAAACATGCACTATACTTTACACTAATATTCCAAGTTAAACCATAGTTGCAGCCCCAAGAAAAGTGAACTAAAATTTTAGGTAAGCTCGTTGTCACACATACTTTATCCCTACTTGTTTGTATCTCTGTAGGCTTTTCTATCTCAACTTAGGCCATCAAGCAGCTCTAGGCTTCTCCGAGTCACTGACTTTTCTCTTGATCGACTCTTCAGCTTATTTTCTCTCTAGCTCTCTACTCCATTTCCACTCTTTAGCCTGTTGAGCCTACTCTCTCTTTATCTCTATGCTCCAGGCCCACTCTTCAACTTGTTGAGACTACTCTTTCTCTACTACAAACCAACTCTTTAATCTACTTAAAAAAGAATATGAAATAAAAAAAATGTTAAACTCCACGTGTATGCTCTATAACCGGGTTACATGTGTGTGTGGGGTTTAAGATTACAATTGTCCCTCATTAGTTATGTAAGGATACCCAAAGAAGTTTATAATGGTCCTAAGTTACTCCATTCACTGCTTTAAACTTTGGTTCTCAAAATCTTTCAAATATAGAAACTTTGCTGAAGATCAATAATACAAGGTACTCAGAAGCGGTTTCCAAAAGAATAAAAGAGGAACTCAGAAATAGCAGATTTCCTTACCAGAAACAAGAAAAAAGGGTATCTTTGAGCATTTCTCTACATAGTATGTCGCTGGTCCAAATGCAGGTGTCAAAAGGCCAAGGCAGAAAAACACAGCATGAGCCACACCATGTCCCAAACCCCCAGCTGCATGTTAACACATATCAGTTATTAATGTCAGATCAACAGAAAGAATATCAGAAAATACACTAGATATCTAATAGCAGAAAGGTATTTTGCCTTCACCATAAATGGAAAGATCAAAATAATATTCGAAAGTTGAAACAACTTGGAGCTGGAAAGGGGTACAAACAGTAATAGTATCCCAGATTAAGCAGCCACAAGCAATTAACATCACGGTGCGCAGAGCTATTATCGACATCTCGGCGAATTCAGAATCATAATGAACAACAATGACCCTTAAAGATGCTTGTTCCAATAATAGAACATCTATTGACAGTTTAAACGGCAAAGAGGGTTGTTTATATAGAGAAAACTGCAGGGTAGTTTGTAAAGATAACTCCTTTATCTTTTTATTTTCACACTCCAATACTTGATACCATCTAGTAGAAGTAGCTCATATAACTTTCAGATTAGCAACATCTAAACCTTCAGAAAAAGGAAAAAGCAGTTAAAACTTAAACCTCACAGTCATCCAACCTCTAAAAGCTAGCCTTTTCCATCCCAATCTCATTGAACGTGCCTTTCCTCAATCAATAACCCAATCCCTTACTGTCCTCCTTCAACTTTCAACTCCTTTCAAACTGACAGTCTCTCGGTCCATTTTACACTAGGTTAAATGAAACCAGCACATCAATCTCAGCCAGTGTTATCAAAGGCGCGCTTTAAGCGCGCTTAAGCCCTGAAGCGAGGCTCAAAACGTGTTGAACGTTTCGCCTCGCTTTATGTGCATTTCTGTGTCGTCATCAAGGTTCTAAGGCAAACATTTCCTTGCCAATGAGCCTCTTATGAAGAAGTGAAACTAAATAATTGATATTTCACTTTATCATAAAAAAAATTCAATAGAGAGAGTGCAAGTAACAGCATCTTCAAGTTTCCTATGGTCAGACGTGTTTTCATGATATTATTAGAATCCTTTTATCTGTATAACATCAGAAACCATCAAGATGATTTTGTTATTACTAAATTATTCTTAACTTGTCAATCAATTAGACCTAAAAGTTGCATAAGTGATGCATCAGTTATCAGCAAGTTCCTTTTTAGCTTCCGTTAAATATGCAGAGGTTTTTCCTGTTCAGTTCTGTTTCTACTGGAGAAGATCAATTAGTTAAGTGGAGAGCTGAAAAGAGGGTTTAGAAGTTGTATGGTGCTATGGTATCTTCAGTTATATGATATCAATAATTTCATTTCAATGTTAAAAATATGTCGCCAACAGTGAACTCTTAGAAGCAGCCAATGAATAATATGCAATAGCAGCACCAATGGTCGTTCATAGCCCTGGAAGTATCTATGTTCTCTCTATGGTCACATCTTTCTCTTTTATTGTTTTCGATCTAAGAATTGCTGTCTTGTTAGACCAATTTTTTGTCCTTTTAGTCTCTCAGATTCTCACTCTCTCTCTCTCTCTATATATATATATATAGAGAGAGAGAGAGAGAGTACGAGCTTGCTGAGCTGTTGCATGCTCTGAAACTAAAATGTAACATGTTTTGCAACAAAAAGGTACACCCACAACGGGTAGGCGAGCTGCTTCCACTTATTTATTTTCCCGCTTATTGGGTTGGGTTAAGGCTAGGCCCTAGGGGTTTTCAGATCATTGTGACAAGTCTTCTACACCCATTTTTTCTAGCCTCCCCATTAAGGTACCTTAGTGAAAAAAGAAAATTATAACAAATGAAATTCTAGGGGAGATAGAAAGAGTATCAAAACTAAATACTAGAATTTAAAAGACATGTAGCGAAAATGTTTAGTATTCTACCAAGAGCAATTTGCATCTTGTCTGTCATAAAGAGGCGAGGTTTAGAGACTCTGTCAGCAAATGCATCCAACATATCCTCCAGCTTCCTGACATAAGACAAACATGGAATACAAAGTTAAGGGTAAATTCCACATATAGAGTTGGATAAAGGTACTGGAAATCATAAAAGTTCTTCCCAACAAATTATAACCAATCTTTTGAGGTGACAGTTATAACCAAGCAAAATCAGCAACAAATTTTCAAATGAAAAATATAAACCATGTCAAGCAATGATGCAACAAATAGAGGAGCTCTGCTGAAGAAGAAAAAGGCAAACGAAGAGAGGGAATGAGCAGAAGGATAGATTTCTTGTTGAGGTCTAGTCCTCGTAAATATAAGCAGATGGGATATTCTACCAACTTTTTATTAGAAAAATAAATTTCACAATACATCTGATAAATAAATTTGCATTCCTCATATATTAGTTTTCGTGACCACGCATCATTTCCAACATGGAAAGCACGGCCATATATCCTAGACAAAAGGGCCGGCATGGTATCAATAAGTGGCTATACACCAAGTCAGCATAGTATAGCAAGGAAACATGGACTATCCACAACTGATGAAAAGGATGTTTACTTCTTAATAAAGCTATGTTTATTCATTTCTGCATGTAATTTCTCATCTTGGCTTTCTGTGTGGTCAATTGGCGCAACTGAGTTTAAGTATCTACAATCATGTAGTAACAACACACAAGGTCTGGTGGGGATACATAGTGCCTCTAATTTGTAGATCGTCATGTTTATGACATTTTGCACTGGAAATTATATGAGTTTAACACGTATGCAAGTCGGCTCTTCACATTTTCATAGTATAATCTAGAGAGCGCCACTTTGATGACCTCTTGCACTGGAATTTATATGAGTTTAATACCTATGTGCGTCCTTCACATTTTCATAACATAATTTGGAGAGCGCCACTTTGATGATCTATTTCACTGGAAATTGTATGAGTTCAATACATATGTAAATCCTTCACATTATCATAGCACATCAATCATGTGTATACTTTGGGGGAAAAAATCATGAGAACGTAACTCCAAAAGTTTTTGGGAAATCAACGGCATAATGTCAACTGATCTATCTTCTATTTTGCATTTCTACTCTTCACACAACTTTTCTGCAAATAAACTACTAATTGGTTATAGTGATATCTATATCACCTGTGGATTTCACTCAGTTACAACTAGTTCAACCAATGCAGACAGAAGAGTGTACACAAGACATTAGTTGTAGGCAGACTTACTTGTAAACTTTCCAGAAGAGAATACGAAGCACTTCTTGAAAACAAACAGACGTGAGTATGAGGATAGTATACGGCCACCATACTGTGGTTTTCAGTGGAAGGAAAGCCCTCCAAAGCGCTGACATTACTATCAGACTCATAAGCCATACCAATGTACTACCAAAGTAGAAAGAAAGAAAAAAATTATTCACATAGATAGAACAATCAGAAGTTGACTATACTAGTATATGGAAATATGCTAACCCGCAACACAAACCACACCATGATTGAAAAACGCCAAGCTGATTACAGCAGAAGAAAACATCATATATGATGAAAATGTAACAACAGTAGTAGTTCATATGAAGAAAATGTAACAACACTAGTAGTTCATATGATGAAAATGTAACAACAGTAGTTGTTCATATGATGAAAATGTAACAACACTAGTAGTTCATATGATGAAAATGTAACAACAGTAGTAGTTCATACTATGAAAATGTAACAACACTAGTAGTTCATATGATGAAAATGTAACAACAGTAGTTGTTCATATAGTCACCTTTAGTAAAGTAATTGAGCAACAAAGGGATTTCATATTATGATCAAATGAACAAAGAATGACAACTATATTTCAGCATTTACCACAAACCAATCACATCCAACAACAACATACCCCATTCAATCCCACAAGTGAGGTCTATAGAGGGTAGTGTGTCTGCAGCCTTGACCCTACTTTTCCAAAACTATTTCCGATAGACCCTTGGCTCAGGTGAAACAAACCAATCACACCCAGTACCAAAAAAAAAATACAATCTTTAAGTAAGAAATGACAACAATATTTCCCCATTTACAATGACCAAGTCACTCACACCCATGAAAGAAAAAAACCCCACCAAACTTGCCTCACTATGAAAGCACCCAATTTGTCAATAACTGTACTTTTTGTGAATTTGAAGAAATTTTCAAAAAATGTAATCCTGAATTGGAAGTTTACCTTGAAAGAAGTGTGAGAATCAAGAAGGGTTTTTTCGAGATTAGAGCGATGAAGAGTGAGAGAGAAGGGCCAAGAGCTATCAAAGCGTATCCAATTCCTGCTGCCACTGTCATGGCTTTAGCTGCTCCTTACCTGCAAATCAAGAAGAAGAAAACTACTTTGGGGGGTCAATGTTTCAAAATTATTTCTTTTCTATAAGAAGAGTGTTACTAATTCAGTAATTCCAAAATGGTCCCTCAGTTTCATTATTTAGTCTAAAACATTAAGGAGGATTTGGTCATGATTTTTTTTAATTGAACTCTAAAAAAAATTATTTGGCCATAAAATTTCAGAATTCAATTTTTTAGTATTTTGAAAAATATCAAAAAATTATTTTCACTACAAAATGGTCACACTTTTTTTTTTACATAATTTAAGACTATTTATCTATGAATGGCCAAAACAATAGATACCGTGAGACTTTTCGGCGTGAATTTAAATTTAATCGAACTTCAATATAGATAATAAACACCGGATGAAAAATAAAAATAAAATATACGACTTCATAATAAAAAATATATTTTCTTTTTATTATAAAAAAAAGAAGAAGATAGATTTATTTATTATATTATATCTTTACAATAAATACACTTGTATAGTCATATTTTAGAGCTAAAACTAGTTATATATATCCTTTATTAATCGAAATTTTACTTTCCACTTTAAAAGTGACATGTCTTACTTCATTTTATGTGGTGATCATACTTGACATCACCACATTGTTTTTTATCTCTCTTATTGCATAGATAGAAATTCTAATAACAATATTTTAATTTGCTCGTCGTTTTTTTTTTATTTATTAGCTTTTTTTAAGTATCTTTAATTTTTGGGAAATTCTTAGTTTCACTCTTTACATATAACAAAGCACAAGATTATTGGACATTTAAAATTACAATATTTTTTTAAAAAAATTACTTCCTTAAAGTACATGACAATGTCAAGTTAAATTAGATACTTCTTCCGTTCACTTTTACTGGTCACTTGCTTTTAGAATATATTTTTATTTTTACTTTTTCTTTTGACATATCAAGAAAATACAATAATTTATTTTTCATGTTACCCTCAATATTAAATACTTATTTTTCAAGACATTATTTAATATAGATAGTTTGGTAAAATACATGTATCAATAATTATTTTTATTTTTTAATAAACATGTCAAGTTAAAGTGTGACAAGTAAAAATTAAGATGCAATAACAAATAAATTGAAACAGAGAGTATATTAATTTAATTAAAGTATTAATTAAACATTGAGCTTTTTCTTTTTTTCAATTTTTGGAGCAGAGTCCAAGAATCAAGAACCGAAACTATGGTTTGATTTTAATCAAAATGTCCGTCTCTCTTCTTAGAAACACTGCGTTTCTTCCCTCAATCCCACTTGGAATTCAAACCATTTACTCCGCCAAAATGCGAAGATCACAAAGTTCCCTCAACCAAGAAACCCCTTCTCAGAAAAACCCAGGTCAGCCAAACAATAAAGAATCCATTTTTGAGTTTAAAGGAGGAAACTTTATTGAGGGGTGGGGGAGATTTCAGCTATTGTTGGAAAATTTCTGTAGTATTGAAGTTTTTTTGTGTTCAGGTGATGGCTCAGGTGGAAGCTCCGTTCCTGAACTTCGTGTTTTCATCCGAAGAAAGAGAGTTAAGAAGACTGTGGAAATCATAGCCAAAGAGGTCAAGGAAGAATCTTCTGGCAAAAAAGTATGGTACTCCTACATCTTTATTACTTTTGGCTTGAAATAGTTGTAACTTGTATTTAAAAGAATTAACCTAAATAGGTGTCCATAATACATGCATAATATGTGTATAAGCCTGTAAGATATGTATACCGGCTAGAAAAAATGAACAGTAAATTGGTCCGGCTATTTGTGTGAAGATACCTTGTATTTAAGTGTATTTACAGAGTGAATAAACTTTTCAGAACTTCTAGCATCCAAATTCATAGTCTGGTTGTGTGTTTGATTACGAACTGATTAAAATCTTAACCATCTCAAGATACTTCTTTGCTTTGATCATTTGAGTTATTTAAGGTAATTTGATCATTTGGCTTTTCAGTAACACAAAAGGAAAGTGAACTTTCTGATCTTTTTTGCTTTTGCAGTTTGTTAGACTGCCTGAGATAGAGGATTTTTCCTACTCGAAGGATGTTACACATTCCCAGTCAAGTAAGTCTCAAGTCTTTATTTTGACTCCATAACTATTCTTATCACCATCAATGCATTGACAATTATTTGCCTAGATGTCCCTAATCGAAAGAACAAGATTATCTGCCAAGCAGACAAGGGCAATGTCCGCACAAACCTTGTTATTTTAACTTGCTACTTGTATCCTTTTGCCTGGAAAGTAACACCTTTTACCTTGTTAAGCTTGATTATTGTTGAACTTCATATTCTTGCCTACCCCTTTCTATGGGGTACTGGTACAATAAATTTGACAATCAGTGCTATAGTTTTTGATGAAATGAATGAACGCAATGGGATCAAAACTTTTGCATGGTTAAATGAAGTTTGAACATGATTTTGTACAAGTTTTTATCCAAGCACAAGACACTAAAAACATACAACTTTACCAAGAACTTTAATTAGATGAAGTGATTGTCCAAAAAATGGAAAAATACAGAATATCCAAGTTCTGTAGTTATCTAGTGCTAAAAAAAATGTTAGTGTGTACTTGTTTATTGAATCGAAGAGATCAAGATTGAGTCTGAGACCCAAAAAATTTCATGACTTGACTTGAACTAATTCTTGGAGTTAAACAAGGATTAGTTAGAAAAGATATCAATACAACAAAAGTGATAGGAGATGACTAATTGAAGTAAGTATATGCGATGGAGTCCTTATACCTGTCGGCTATTTTTTATTTTTACATAGAAGCATTAGTCACAAGAAACCTAACTAAGCACTTTGACTTCCTTGTGTATTATCCAAGGTGATATGAAAGGAAAGGAGAAGCGTATGAGTAAGGCATATAGAAACTATGTTGTGTAGAAGAGAGGAAGTACACGGCCCATTATTTGCAAATCGTTTTATCAAAGGCTTATTAGTAATTGAAGATCTATATCTGTGGCTTTTCAATGGCACATCTAATGTCATGACAGCCTTAAAAGTACTGATAATTTGTTGACTAACTAATTTCTAAGATATAAAATATTTGCATGCCTACTTAGAAAAAAAAATAAGTGATGAAAGTATAAGAACTTGTTTTGTCAGCAAGTGAAAACGGCCTTCTTCTTGTATGATAGGGAGAGAAAGAAGGTAGAATTTCATATGTTATTGCCATTTCTCTTGCATGTTTTTAATGATGCTTGAATGGTATAGAACTCTGTCACAAGTACAAGCTTTCAGTCACCTCTGCAGCTCTGCTATTTTACGTTCCTGTCCATCAGCATTTGGACTTCCCTAATTTCCTTGTTTTTCATCTATGTGCCACTCATTCTTTACTTTGTGCAGCACCTTCCAAAACTGTGCGTTTGACAGGAGAAAAAGCTCTATCCCAGTTGACGCAAACAGGTAATTGGGGTAATCTGGAGGTTCCCATTATTGTTTCTGAAGTTGGAAAATATGTAGCTTTGGATGACATGGGAAATACATGTTGATTTAACTACCAAGAATTGTGCAAATGAGATTTAGGTGGTAATGCGAATATGCACCTAAAGAAAAGGAAAAACTTGTCACCTAAGGGATAAGTATTAAACCTGCGAGATATCTTTTTTCTACCTAATTAAAGGTTCAAAAGATCGTACTAGTCTATTTCAAATCTGAAAAGGAGAACCTCCTCAAATCTTCTTTCCTTCATGTCACTGCAGAGTGTTCTTTCCGGATGTAATAAACCTCCATCTCTAGGATAATTTTTTTTATACAGATCTTACCTCTATCCTAATATCACATGTACAAACTATAATCCTGAAAATAATCGACTTCTCTTGAAAGAAAACCCAACTAGACATGTATATAGATTCTCCAAAGGGCTGTCTGGTAGATCAAAAGCCTAAGTCTGGATAGTTAAAACCACGAAACTATTTCTCTACCAACTAGGATAATTTTTTTTATACAGATCTTACCTCTATCCTAATATCACATGTACAAACTATAATCCTGAAAATAATCGACTTTTCTTGAAAGAAAACCCAACTAGACATGTATATAGATTCTCCAAAGGACTGTCTGGTAGATCAAAAGCTTAAGTCTGGATAGTTAAAACCACGAAACTATTTCTCTGCCAACTAGCTTGACAAATCTGCTGGTCAATGGCTATAACTTTCAGTGGAAGAGTCCAATTCATGGGATAAGCAATATATGTCATTCATTGGTTTCATTACTTCAATTATTCAGAATTGAGTCATCAATTGACACATTGAATAGAAAAATGTAGCATGAAGATGTAATATTTTCTTTGATAATGTATGATTGTAATTTTATACTACCAAAGTGAATGAAGAAGAAAAAGGAAAGAGTTCTTTGCTTCAGTTTATCTTTCTAGACCTTTTAGGTGACAAGGGAATTAGCCTTAGTCTTGAATTAATGAGATTTTGTTTGATGCTTTAATAGAATTCTGTCTATCTTTTTAAAAATTGTTAACATGTTATATTTATCAGCACCCCAAAAAAGGTCTGGTACATCATATCTACAAATACATCCCCTGAAAAAAACTTACAAAGAGGCCAAGAAGTCTAGTAATGACTCTGCATCATCTATTAACTGTTACACCAAAAATAAAAAAGAGAAATGCAAGAACTCTGGATCTTCTGGATTGAACTGCTCTTGCCTTCAAAACATCTTGCATTCTTCTCTTTCCAAATTGTCTACCATATGCAAGCTGGAACAATCTTCCACCACTCTTTGTGAGCAAAAGAGTTCTGTTTATTATTTTGCTGTGGTTTGCCAATACCGAGGTTTCTTTTGGTTTATATCTTACCATTGTTAGTTTGAAATAAATAGGACTTGAAGCACCTTTGTGTGCAACTCTATGTTATGTTGAGCCAATGCGCACTTTGTCTTGCTTAAACATATCACTAAGCTAAGGTCTGTTGAAGGACAGAAATTAAAGGCTTCAGTTTAGCTGATCCACTACAGCCACCTTCGAACTGGGAAAAAGTCCTTGAAGGAATCCGCAAGATGAGATCCGCAGAAGATGCACCTGTAGACTCCATGGGTTGTGAGAAAGCTGGGAGTTCACTTCCTGCCAAGGTGATAATTTTTTTGCACTAATTGAACACAAAAACATATTTATTGAGCCTTTCTTTCAAGTGAAAAGGACATGGAAAAGAGTAAAAATGAAGTTACATCAGAAAAAAAAAAGATTTGAGCCTTTTTTTCATGTGACATTAGCAACCTCTGGCCTCCTTTTGACTAACTACTTACAGAACTTCATGGGTCACATATACCATGGAACTAAATTCAAGGAGTGTAGGCAGTAGTGTACTCCCTAAGCAAGGACGTGCTTAATTTCAGCAATCTAGAAGATTATCCATGTTTATTACCCCTTAAAAGGAACTATTTAACTCTGGAAAAGGACAGGCAAAAACATTTGTGGTAAAAGAAGCTCAGTGAAAGATACAATTAATGGATGTTATTTTTTTTATCTCGTCATTAAGGTCAGGTATTCAACTAATATCTTACTAATTCAGTGTTGCCTAGTTTAGGAAGTTATTATAATCATACTATTTTTCAGTTGAAGATGCTTACATGTTTTTGACAATTAATTCTTCTAGTTGTTGATCGTGAATGGGTATTACATCCATTCAAGTTTGATAGATTGTATTCCTTGCTGACCCTTTGGTGGAGAACTCTTGAATTATTGATGACTTCTGGATGCTCCATCTTGACTTTGTTGCTAATTTTGACACTTCATGTTTTTATCAGGAAAGAAGATTTGCAGTCCTTGTATCATCACTCTTGTCAAGCCAGACCAAAGATCAAGTTAATCATGGCAAGTTCTGAAGTTGCTAATCTTCTAATTTGAAATTTCTCTTACTGATGTCCCCATGACCTTGTATGGTGAATTTTTCTATCAAATGCTCATTTGTAACTTGAAAACTCTCGAAACTCATGTCCAAAAAATGAAATACATGATTTTTTATTTGAATGCGCTAAATTGCCGTGTGTTCTCATTACTACATCATGTTTTGGTAGAACTAAGGCCCCGGTTCCAATAATCTGGAATACATCCAGGCATGGAATTCTGTTATTTTATTTGTATTCATTGAGGACTTATTATCAACAGGAGCTATCCAGCGTCTCCTTCAAAATGGCTTGCTTGCTGCAGATGCCATTGACTCAGCAAATGAAGAAATAATCAAGAGTTTGATATATCCAGTATGCCTTCTTTTATGCCAATTATATACTATAATGTTTTTGTTAGACCTAGATCAGCTGAAATGCAAAAAACAATTAAGAACATTAAGCACTGTCCTTTGATCAACATGTTTGAGAGTTTTCTGAACATTGATTGCTGATTTATGCACACCGTTTCCCTTTCAGGTGGGGTTTTACACACGAAAGGCTAGCAACCTGAAAAAAGTAGCAAAAATTTGTCTATCAAAATACAATGGGGACATCCCTAGTTCTCTGGAAGAATTGCTTCTGCTCCCAGGAATTGGTCCCAAGATGGCTCATCTAGTAAGGAAGTTGTGTTTTTCTCTATTTCCTCATTTTCACTTGTAAACTAGTTCGATGTATATTCCTTTAGGTTATGAATGTTGCATGGGAAAACGTCCAAGGGATATGTGTAGATACTCATGTGCATCGTATTTCTAATCGGCTTGGATGGGTATCACGTCCTGGAACTAAGCAGGTATTCTTGATTTCCATCTGACAATGAGGCTACATCTAATGTGGTGTCAGGAGTGTGTGATTCTCATATAATTAGATGCTATTGTTTTC
Organism: Solanum piurae; assembly: GCA_029582685.1. Taxonomy (NCBI): domain Eukaryota; kingdom Viridiplantae; phylum Streptophyta; class Magnoliopsida; order Solanales; family Solanaceae; genus Solanum; species Solanum piurae. The sequence goes on from JAJOOO010016024.1 coordinate 28,312, forward strand.
CAATTTTAAACTAAATTCATATTTGTTGACGAAAGCAAAAATATATGGAAGTCCTTGGTAAAAAGAAGAAAATAGAAGCAACTCTAAACTTCTGCCTTGATTTAGCTTTCAAATAATTATGGGTTACCTTCATAATAGCAAACTTATGGTGTGGAGTTTGAGCCGAGGGTCTATTGGAAACAACCTCTCTATCTAACAAAGGTAGGGGTAAGGTTTTAGTACATCTTACCCTCCCAGACCCCCACTTGTTGGATTACACTGGGTATGTTGTTGTTTTGTTTGAGCACTCAATTAACCATTTTGGGTAATAGTAATTGTGGCACAATAACATATTTAGGTCTAGTGTAGAAATTATATATATTTGAGAACAGTTAGTTGCAGTATCTAAGGATCTATAAATTCTCTAATTATCATAATGCACTACGTTGTTTAATATTCTTACTTTGCTCTTGTTAGAAAACGAAAACCCCTGAGGAGACTAGGGAGTCCTTGCAACTTTGGCTTCCGAAGGAAGAATGGGTGCCAATCAATCCTCTCTTGGTACGTCTCTTATCTACTTTTCTCACATACATAAATTATAGCTACTTGTAATCTAAACTGGTAGACATTCTAGAATGGTTCTTTTCATCCTATCTCAGCAAGAGCCATCCATAATCTGCAAAAAGCAGTACGCATGAATTCTTTAGTGTCTGATCATCATATGTAGTTAAAGAATCCGTCAACGTGGATTCACATTATAAATTCTTTGGTGGGGAAAAAAACAATGGTGCTGCTCATAAGCCATAGAACGACGTATCTGACTAGGGAACTTATCTTAAAAGCTCAAAAGGCTGAACATATTTACTTGAATTGATTCCACACTGATGCAATGTTGAGAAACTGACCATCTCAAGAATCTCTTCTTTCTTGAAACTTTTCACCATCTGAATCAAGAAGAATATTTTAGATGGTTGCACCAAAGTACACAATTAGCTTCGACATATTAAATCGTTTCTGTTTTTATGTTTCCATGTGAACCACGTTTTGTTTTATTGTTTAGTCTAGTTAGTTTCATTGATCATGCAAACAGGTTGGGTTTGGTCAGACCATTTGTACTCCTTTGAGACCACGTTGTGCAATCTGTACAGTAAGTGATCTCTGCCCATCCGCATTCAAAGAGGCGGCAAGCCCATCTTCCACACCCAAAAAGTGACATTTGATGGAATCTCATCAAGTTTTGCAGTGAGGGCACAGTTTCCTCAGTCATTTCTCCCATAACATTGTCATTTTTTACTTGAGCGATCGACGAGTTTTGTGCTCTTAGCTCATATTTTGTATCGAACGTCCGTGCTTTTTTTTTTCTTTTTTTTGATGGGCTGGAAAGAAAATGCTATTGGTTTTGTTTGGTGGGAAGATGTGGATAAGTTAAACTGGCGAAGTACATATTGCAAAATTAGTTCCATTTTGTACAGTCACTTCACTATCCTGCAATGCATGGAGAGAGTAAGATAATGTTTTGGTTTGATATCAAGGGAAAGTTCTTCCAAGCTATCAATATTTGTATTGATACTATTTGCTGCATTCTTCAGATTTTCATTTTTTATTTATTTTGATAAAGATGGAGAATACTACGCTTATTTCACATTAATGTATGTTTTAGAAAAGAACACCTAAAATTTTCAAGATCTAACTCAGACATGGAAAGTAGTATATTACACATGTTACCAGCCTTCCTCCAGAGTACTAAAAGTCACCAAAAGTATATCAATAAGCTATGCATTCAAATCCAAACTTACAAAACATAGCAGGGCTAAAACTCAATGCAGTACAAAAAGTCATCGACAGTGACCTCTTTTGAGAAGCACAATGTTGCCAATAACAATTTTTTCAGTTCTTCGTGATATTCAGTCATTTCCCAGTACATGTGCCCGAAGGATCACCTTAAATGCAAGTATGTATATTCGTACAACATCAGTACAATATTCTCACAAGTCATCCTTGCATACTCAAATTAGCCAACCTATCTGCATTCTGACTCTGAGCTGATTGAACCCAAACCATGCTTTTGCGCCAATTCCAATATTTTACTCTCATTGGATCAGCATGTTCCAAGATGGAACATATTTTCTTTGTCAGTGCTAAATCTGGTGAGCATGACTGTGGAGTAAGAACATCTACGGCACTTTTCAATTCTTGGCTCGGTTCAAAACCATGACAAAGAAGATCCAACAAGAAGCTCAGAGCATGCACGTGACTATTTTGGGAGGTTAAGACGTCCAAAAGTACTGATGCTACTTGAGAATCCTGAACTAGAGATTGTGTATCATTCTTGAAAAGACCACGAAGATACCTCCAAGGACTTTCATTCTCTGGACTAGCTCTGATGGCTTGAACTGTGTAATTCACTTCCAATTCCCTCATTGCCACTAGGCCCCCTAGTAGAGGTGATCGTGTTATGACAAAGTATCTCTACAAGAAACAAAGTAAAGTTAGGAGCTACACTTTCCTTCACAAAGGAGTTTTACCCTTTTAATAATTTACAGCAGCAAGCATAAAACATTATTTTATGAAACAAGCATAAAACATTTGTTAGAAGTAAGCTCCTTGAAAATTTCAGAGAATGCTGATATTATTTAGTAGATTTAAAATAATTATAATTAAAAGAAAAAAGAATGAAACTTTTGCAGGTAATGGTTTCTCAAGAGTAAAATGAGAGTGAACAGTCAAACAAGGTAATGAGTCTCACGCATACTTGTTTATGCATTGTCCATTAGCAAATTAACTCGAAGGAGGTTATTTGCAAATATGGAGACTCATGTGTCAACCCCATAAAAGTCCTTTCTCATTACAATTTCAGGAGTTTGGGGTAAGTGAGGAAGTTAAAGTTTTATGGAAGAATATTATGCATCCAATTCTGTGCTCTATTTGGCTTGTGGGTATCACAAGTATTCCAAAACGGAACACGGCATCTAGATTTCTGGGCATCTTATTGGTTTTCTGGCATAGTTTTAACAAGGAAGGGGTTGGCAGATGCTTCTTGTTTAAAGATCTCTTTGTTTATACCTTCTGATTCTGTCAGCTGACGACATCTTATAACTTTCTGTAACCTCATTTACCATCAAAAGAATCATTTCCTCTCATTAAAAAATTCAAGCATTACCTGATTCCAAGCAGAATTGTTGTAAATATCATCATCAAGGAGTTGTTGACAATATGCAAGCTCCTCTTCCCATCCGCCAAGTGCTTGAAGGACCCACTGCATAAATAGGAAAAAAGATCAGTATTCTGGTTTGCCAATGAAATAAAGAAGCAAATACTAGTCCACATGATCCAGTATCATCTCTTGCAGGTACCAGATTAGATCACTGAGCTGTAAGATTCTCCCAAGAATAGATAGAGCTAATTACTCCCAGTGTCTTTCTGACTTTTGTCGTCTTGGTTGACTGGAAATGGACTTTGAGTATATTGGAAATTGCTTAGTAACTGACGAAGCAAGCCCACAAGTGGAGATTAAGTACAATTTTGACGGATACATCCCTATTGTTTATGCTTTTATAGGTGTTGTTGTTAAGGGCTCACGTAACGTGCTTAAACAATGAGCTATGTACAGCGCAGGCCTAACTGCTTCATCTCGTTTAAGTGACACTATAATGCAAGCACCAAGGCAGCCACCTCTGGCTCTTGAAGATAGTGACACTGCTCAATATATATAGCTGGCAAACTGATATGCTAATTGTCAAAGCAACGACAGTGACTTGGTAAGTAACTCAGAAAAGGAAATAAAGATTTTTTTTCTATTTTTGATAACAATGGTGTTTGGGCCAGGTTGCACACAACATGACAATTCCATTGGGGTACCTGCTACCTCCCGCCAACAAAGGTATTTGTACCTGAGAACTGTATCACCAAGGTTTAGGCCACACCTTGGGTAAACGAAATAAGGAACTTAACACAAGAAAACTAGTTCTACTCCCAAATCAAAAACTTAAAACTGTATTTTTGCATCTGAAACAGAAAAATTAAATGACTATTGAAATTGATTTAATTTTTACTTCATATATTTTATTCAATTGGAAATTTTTACACACTTTTCTTTAAGAAGTGAGCGAACTAGAATAGGCTGATTGATCCAGGTAGCGACAGCCTCCAATTGAAAGGAATCACGCGTACGCTAGAAAGTTCATGTATGTAGTAAATTTTCTTGCATTAATATATTTTCATCATTTGGAATTTTTTTATATTAAAGCCCATGTTTTTATTATGCTCTACTTGTAAAGTCCAAGGAGAGTTTGGGCCTTTTCAAAGTTATTTCTCCTTTGACAACACTGTTACAGGGGAAAATATAACTGGGATTAATTACATGAAAGATGTTTATTGAGTGACACCGAAGCAAGAATCCAAAGAACATGTAATGAACTGTCATGGAATGTGTAGGATACTAACATTTAATATGATCATAAGTCACCCTGCTTTTACCTTAGTATTTTGTCAAATCTATCTAGGATCTGGCTCAATTCATAAACTTTAATAATCTAGAACATGATTTTAGTACCATGAAACACAACTCATGCAAAAGAGTTTTTCCAAACAGGCAATGTCATTACTTTTTCGAAACAAAAAATAGGGATACAAATACAACCTGCCGATGGGACCAAGCATGATAATTCTTTGCATCCTGAGAAAATATTTTCTTGGTGAATTCTAGCTCATTTGTCACAGCATCAGCTCCCAGCTTCTCAGCAAGCCACCGTCTATGATGCCTGTAAATTTCTATAATTAAGAATTTCGACCAACGTGTGCATATATACAATTAGATACAAATAAAGAATTCAACAAATAAAGAATAACTTATGGAGGAAAAACTTTCTTTTTTCTGTTAATGCTATAATGGAGTCAAGTATAATATGCAGACACATAGGTACTGAAAAGGGTAAAAGAAAGTCATAGGCTAAAAAAACACCTAGCAAATAGACATGGTCAACATGCAAGAGTACATGGGTTGCAAGAATTTGTACAAAAGTGAAAAACATGTGGGTCAACTCAAAATTGAAAAAAACCATTAACACGGGAGGATGGTACTTTCCACAAATTAACTTTCAAAAATATATTTTAAAAAAAACAAAGATCAAATTTAAACTCAACGTTTAGCTTTGAGAAAGAAAACAACTACGAGCCTTGGTTGGCTGACAAAGCGAAACCATATTAAGAGCTAGAGCAGTAAGTCAAGGTCAAGCCAAGCATGATAGCTTAGACCCCGTTCAGCTCAGCATCCAAAGTTTCCAAAGAATGCTCATTTCATCCAAGCACAATGGAACAAGAGAAAAGAGAAAAACATCACTTCCTACGTATTGTTAAAAGATATTGAGGGTGTTTGCATAATCTAATAATGCGGTAAACCCAGCTTATAAGCACTTTTTGGCTTATCTGTAAGTGCTTATAAACCAACATCGACCAAAAATCATAAGTTGAACTCCCAATTTGCGACTTATTAGATTATATAAAGCACTTCTATTTACCAAGTTTTTATAATTTTATCCCTGATATTTTTTATAATTCTTGAAATAGATTTTCGAAACAAAACCCTTTTCGAACAAACAAAGCCCAGCTGTGAATTTTAACACTCACCAAGAGAATCCATACATTTACTCATAATCACTGTTCAATAATGTTTCAAGTGATGCCAAGGCAGTGTACTGACTCAAGGGTATATACAGCTTTCAAGAACCTGAGACCCACAGCAAGATAAGTGAGTTTAATAATCTTTAATAACCAAGATTTCCCTTGTCAATGAGCTTTCCTAGTTCCAATTTTTATCTACAAAATTTGGTTTTGGTCTTCCCATGCTGACAATTTGTGCGGGAAAACAGTTTCACTTCACTGAGAGAGTTTACACAGTGATCTTTAATCCCATCAGCTTAAAGCAATTCCTCCATGTGATATCCATCAGTCACATGTCAACAAAGTATTTACATTACATCACCTTTACTTTAGCAGAGACCTGTGTGGAATTTTCCACTTACCATATTTGATAATTTTTGGTATTCTCCCCAGCAATGCAATCAACAAACTTCAATTCTTCATGTAAATCAACACCCAACGCCTCCAGCACAACACGCCTGAATTGCCATACCTAAACATGAAAAATTGACCATTAACTAACAACTCTGTAGTACAATATAGTCTACAAAACAACATCCTAGCCCTCCGCCGACCCCCATGCCCCAAGACAACAAAACAAGGTAAGGAATCATCCAAATCAAGGTTCACAGTTAAATACAGACAGATGAAATATAGGAGTTTAAATCAATGCCAGGTCCACTGTGAATTCCGCATAACCCACAGCTTCGAGCCTGAACCATTATGTATATGTCACTGATGTGTACCATATATGTGTGCACTTACACGTATATGGGAAAAACTAATATAGAAAGCCCAAAGAACAACAGCTCCTGGCTCGAACCCTATATGCATGTGTCTCACTAAGTGTGTCCATATATAGTTTGTGTGTGTGTGAAAGGAAAAGGTATAGATAGACTTAGATATACAGCTAAATCCTGGTTTAAACCCATATGAAATGTTATGCTTCTAGAGCTTCCTACAGCCTCAATGATGTATACGGATTCCAATCCAATTACCTCACAAACTTTCATTTTAAGTTCACATTAGAACTCTACACATTTTTATACACGAAAATTCCAATTATATACCAAAATAATCCCACTAAACTCCCCACAATACTGCATTAAGGCAACCAAAATGATACAACTGGAAGAGGTAATTGCAGTTACAGACTTACAGTGTAATTTCCAGGGTTTAGTTGAATAGCTTCAGAAGTAAGCTGGAGGGCGCGTGTAGATCGCTCATCGGCTACGTAAATTGCCCGGAAGTAGTCCATGGTTTCAGAGAAGTCTTCCGTGTAGGCTATGGGAACCACCGGGCAGGTCCCGTCGTCTTGGGGAACGGGCTTCACATCGGCCCAGTCGGACCTTTCCTTGAAAGGAATTCGCGTTTTCGTCACCTCGCGACAGTCCATTTGCTACTCGGCTCCGGGATCCGATCGGAAAACTGCCGGCGGTAGTTCAATACTGGAATTGCCTTGGGGGTTGCAAGAATAGAATATGTGTTTCAATTAAACGGAGCTCTAGAGTCTTAGTAGGCGTTTGGCAACGATTTGGTATAGTGATATGGAATTAGCGTTTAGACATGTGATTTTATGCTGATTCCATATCATGAGATATGATTCTATATTCTTCAAAAATCATGATATGGAATTATATGAGAATTTCATATCATGATTTGAGATATTTTAATACAAAAATTGATCCACGAGTTTATATTTTGTTAAAACAACCCCACATTTATATCTACTAACCATTAATTTCATATATAAATAAAATTTATAATCACATCATTACTTTTTAAAATTTATTATTCTCACCGACATAAAATTTATTATTCTCACCGCCATATAGTCTTATGTGCTTGTGATTTTGATATGCGATTTACATTTGTTGATGCTGGTTGGGAAGATACTGCACATGATAGTAAAGTACTTGAGAATGCACTTGTTGAATCAACGTCACAATTTTCATTTCCGTCACATGGTAATTTTAAATTACATCCTTAGTATAAATTATTATTTATTTACACAAAGTTGTCTCATTTAAGTCACATATGTTTTTAGTAATTTTTATAAAATGTTTGTTGGTAGATAAATATTATGTCGTTGATGCTGATTTCCGAAACACAAATGAATTTTTAGCTCCATACAAAGGACTACGCTATCTTTTGCAAGATTACCGAGGAGGTGAAAGAGAACCTCAAAATGTCAAAGAACTGTTTAATTATAGGCATTCATCTCTGCGCAATGTGATTGAACAGACTTTTATAGCTTGAAAAAATAGATTTAGAATACTGAAATAAGACATGAATCATTATGATATTGATACACAAGTGAAAATTGACATAACTTGTGCAGTGTTACATAATTATTTGCGAGAATACCAAAGTACTGATGAAATATTTATGGTCTATGAGCATGAAAATATAGTTGTGGATGATATTGACCAACAAATGGCTCAAAGTAATAATGTTGGTTCGTCTTATCGGTCACATGATCAAGAAATGCAAGTTCAACGTGAGGAAATTGTCCGTACTATGTGGGAGGATTATATTAAAGACTAGTACACGCCAATTTATGTTCATTTTTTATTTATTAAATTAAAGTTAGATGAAACAATTACTTAAGTGGAGAACAAATAGCTTTGTAATAATTTATTATGCGATTTTATAAATTTTTGTTTATTTGATAAGATTTTATAAACAATTGGGGCTATTTTAATAGTTTTACAACTTATGAGATTTTTATGTTTACGAGAAAATATATAACACAAAAATTTCATATCGCATGTCCAAACAAAACTTCAATTTCATATCATAATTTCATATCGCATGGCCAAACGGGCCCTTAGTAAACATGTTTCCAGTTATGAACAAAAGATACTTCTGCTTTAGGAAAATTGGTGGAATATTACATTGGTCCAGTTTGTTCCATTAGTGCTTTAATTAATTGATCGAGCGATTAATTTTTTTATTAGAGTTTGGAGTATTTTGACATAGTACAATAGTCCTGGCAACAATTAGAGTTTAGAGTATTTTGACAAAATAACAAATAAGAGTCAACATGTTATACTATGTAAATGAATTTTCAAGTTAATTTATTTTTTCATTTTACATGAACCTAACTTTAATAATATAATTTTTTTGAGCTCAAAGGAAGGAATGATTTTTAACTCGTTAACCTACTCTATGTTAACTTTAAACTTATTGCTTTTTTTATTTCAATAAAAAAAGAGAAGGTAATAAGTATTATATTATACCACAAAAAGAAAGAACACAAATATCATCACATTAATAATTTTCATAAAAAGAGAAAAAAAAAGGGAAAAACAAGAATTTTGTCAATATAACTGAAAAATAAGAGAGAAGAAAAATACTAGAACAGAAAATGAAATAATTTTGCCAATTATTGTTGTGCAATTTTCAAGAAATTTAAAATTAAATAATTAAAGCGGGTTCAATAAAATAATTAAAACAAATATATTACTATTTCTTAAAATTTTAGTTTGAAATAAAAATTATTTAAATTGGTTGGATGACTTTTGGGTTATAAAAACAAAGTTTAGTGACTTTTTAAGTGAAATATCAATAGTTAAGTAATTTTTGGGTTATAAAATAAAGTTGAGTGACTTTCTATGGAATTATTCAAAGTTGAGTGATTTTTTAAGTGAATTATTCAAAATTGAGTGACCATATGAGATATTATCTCCTATCAGTAACTAACATCAATTTCTCAAGTTCCTCTATGATTGCATGTACATATTTCAAGTAACTATTCAATTAATAAAAAATGAGATATATCATGAGCATATAAAGTGTGAGCCTGTTTTCAAATTAACTAATTTATTTGGAATAGACTAGATAAGAGCATTAACTTAAAATCAATAAATGCTATAAGAAATTAACTAATTTATTTGGAATAGACTAGATAAGAGCATTAACTTAAAATCAATAAATGCTATAAGAAATTACATAATGGAGCACAAATCTTTTGCTATTGTACTCGAAATTTATTATCATTCTAATAAGTCAATGTGAACACTCAAACTAAATAATTTATTATCATTCTAGTTAAATCACCGACAATACCTTAATATAGTTAAGTCAATGAGAACAATAATCATTCAAGTTAAGTCAATGTGAACACTTCACCTCTATACCATCCATCAAACTCAAATAGTTTGATCTTCCTATCAAAATTTTTGTAGTAGACTTGAATTTTCAATTTCCATTCAATGGCCTTTTAGAGTAAAAAATACCAAACTCAAATGATACGTTGGATTGAAAAGATGTCTAGCAAGAGTTGCAAAAATATATTTGGTAGATCAAAATTGTTTGAAAAAAATGAATTTGAAATTTTTTATTATGACAATTGCAAAATAATAAAATTTATATAGGCTGAGGTGAAATAATAAAATGAGCCATATGAATCAATAAACAATTTCAAAATTTCGATATAAAAAAATAAAAAATAAAAAGTTAGACAATATTCACATTCGAGAGAATTTCTTGTATATCTTCCTTTTTCTTATTGGCAAAATCATTATTGATGAAGTTGATACTATCTTTATTTGCCAAAGCAAAATTTTCATCCTATCAATTTTTCCCCAAAGGTGGGGAAGATATTTAATATTTGTTTTAATTATTAGGCCCTCATGAAAAACACATATTCCCTCCGTTTCAAAAAGAGTGACATGGTTTGACTTTCCACGAAGTTTTATAAAATAAAGAAGACTTTTGAATCTTGTAGTCCTAAATTAAAGTTATGTCAAATGTACTAAATTGTCCTTCAATCTTGTGGCTTTAAACATGCCATGTGAAAATCTGAAATTAAAATGTTACCAAAAAAGAAAAGAGGTCATTTTTTTTGAAATAGACTAAAAGGGAAAGGAGATCATTCTTTTTGAAACAGAGGGAGCATAATTTTTCAACCAATGATATGTACCACATACCTTATTTAAGAATGACTTTTATAAATACGGAAAAATTATGCGGATAAACAAATATATATATTAGTTATTAGCTAACATAACTGTAGTTTGAATTAATTACAGCTCGCATCTTAACTTAAGTTTCGCTTGTCTCCCTCCTCCCTCTCTCCAATCTCGGTCGCCTCTTTCCCCCTCTCCCAATCTCGCTCGCCAGATATACAAATACATATGTATACCAGTTACATATATACAATTATCTGACAAATATACATATACAATTCGCCTCTCTCCTCCCTCTCCCTTTCTCGCTCGCTAAATATACAAATACATATGTATATCAGTTACATATATACAATTATTTGACATATATACATATACAATTCGCCTCTCTCCACTCTCTGGCTCTTTCGCTCGTCTCTCTCCTTCCTCTCCCAATCTCGCTCGCTCTCTCCTCTATATAACATGTAGCTAAATAATTAACAAACTATAGTTATAAAGGATAATTAAGTTGTTTTTGAATGACTATTATAGTTTGAAGCATAATTAAGTTATTTTTAAATGACTATATGCGAAAATTCCTCTAAATATATGTATTGTAATGTAAATCAAAATTTATTATTTAAAGTAATTAGAAATCAAGAATAAAGAAGGTCCAACAATAATAATATTAGAAAATGCAAGGCGAACAACTTTGACAAATTTGATATGGGAGCAAAATAAGCATGGAAAATAATATCAAAAGTAACCAGACATTAGATGGTGAACAAAAACTTATAACCGACTAAAATGAAAGCTAAAGCAAGCTTGAATTGCAATTTACCCAAAAAAACATTACATCACAACAAGTACAAAAAATTACTATAAATAGCCTATAGCTACAAAACAAAGGAATTATCTCGGATCTATATTGAGATATTGTCGGTGATTTTCTAATCTTGTAGAACAAAAGTGATATATATTCATCTACTCTTAACGAGTAAAGCAAATACCTTTATTCTAAATTTAAAAATTTAAGATCAATCAAATATCCTTAACTAGAATTCAAACCTATGATTAATCAATATTCGATAATTTTATCATCAACTTACTGAGTAACAACATAAAATTTGATATCATAAAGTTCAATTTTATACAATTTTCATTTTAATCTATCATCAATATAAGCTCAAAGCTTTGACTCCAACCATATATACTTCACAATATTTGAAAAAAAAAACTTAATATGTTCATTGATTCAAGTTTCAGATTATTATTTTTTGCACAATTCAATTCAGTATATAATTATTGAGAAAAAAAAAAGGAAAAAAATTAAAAGTTTTTATTGAACACGTGTCATCCACGTGTCAAATCAATGCCTGGTTGTAAACGGTGAGTGACATATAAATACTAATAAAACGCCGTTTTGTCAAATTAGAACCAAGCAGGTCACATCCGTAATAGTGATATGAACAAGGGTTAAATTGGTACATTTCACTGACCTTTCAGTCTGAAAATCGAAGCTTCTTTTTCTTTCACTATTCTTTTTTTCTTCTTATTTTGACTTGAAATTTTTTTTATGGCTTAATGGTATATTCCTTGAAATTGATGGAAATTTCTCCTATTTTTTTATTTGATTAATATATATTTTTAATAGTTCTTTGATCTTTGATTTCAACATTAAAGGGTCAAATTCAGTGGGTTTTTTCCCAGTACAGATTGTTATTGAATTCATTGGACTTTTCTTCACTGTGGTATGTTTTCATTTCTCTCATTTAGCATTACTTTTTTTGTTTATTGATTTTGATGGATTTTGGATTATGGGTTTTCTGTTTCTTGCTGTTTTGGGTTTTGTAGTGCTTCAATTTGCTGGAAAAATGAAGTTTTAGGAGTTATATTTGATGTTAATATTTTCCCCTAAATTGGTATATGAAACGGCGTGGATATAGGGGATTGATTTACATAGTTTAGGAGTTGGGAGTTGTTGATGCTTTGTAGTTTCGTGATGAAAACTCAGTGGCATTGGAGATGAGTAGTATAATTAATTGGTTAGTTTTGCATTGTGTAATTAGAACCAAAAAGGACTAACTTTTTTTGGTTTTGATTTGTACTTATTGTGTTCTTCCAGTTTTTGCTTGTTTTTACCTTTTACTGTTGGAAAACTAAGGATCTGTGTGTAGAAATTTCGTCTTTATCTTACATGGCGCAAGTAGATTGGAAGTAAAAAAAAGGGAGGAGGATAATATGGTTAACTTTTCAAAAAATAAAAATAAAGAAAGAGAAGAAAAGGATCCACTTTTTTTGGGATTTGACTTTGAACTTGTTATTTCTTAGGTAAGTGTTGGAAACTTGAGGATTTGTATGTTGGAAATATTGTGATTTTCCCTGTTAATCAACTGTTGATATAAATGTGGTGTCCAGTTAGTTTGCGTGTATCTTGACTAGTTCCAAGTGGTACTTGCTACCTCCAGGTAGCTCTCCCCTTCAAGACTTGGATAGATGACAAGAATTTACTTTTTTCCTCTATTGGGCTGGGATTTGAACGTGAACGTGAGATCTTATGGTTCTCAACCCACTTCATTGACCATTAGGACACACCCTTGGTTGCAACTTTACTTCTGTGTCCATGGAATCCAAGAGAAGGGCTGAAATCAATTTGTTTATCACGATTACTTAAATATCTGCACATGTACTTTTACTGCAGAAGCGTCCTTATTATGATGAATTCGGATTGGATACTTCTGATTGATACAATATGGCTCATTGGAAACGAAAAATTGAGTCCATACATCAGTACACACAATTTTTTCTTTCCATGTATAATTAACATGAGTTGCAACTATCATTGCTAGTCTCTAAGAATTTCTTCCATATGTTTAAAATTATTTTATTTTGATGAATGTTTAAAATTATTTTATTTCTAGTCCTTCGATTTAAGTGTTACTTGAAATCCGTATGTGGATCTCGATTCATATGGTGGTCAAGTTTATGAACAAGAACACCATTTTTAATAAGATAAAAGGATTTTATTGATAACTAGTATCAGGAAGGTACATAAAAATACAAAAGAGATCTACAGTGAAACTGCTACAGTTACAACATCAAATACTCTAAAAACTCCCATGGAAGAGTTGGCCTTTCCAATGGACTACTCTTACACCACAGATGTAGTGTTTGTAAACATCTATACTTCACAAAGGATGAATGCAATTTTTTCCCTTCGAAGCATCTAATGATTCTCTCCAACCATAGTGTCCACATGATGCATAATTAGGCAGTCTTCTAAGCTTTTTCTTCCTATTTTTAGTCCACTGCCCTTGCCATCAAGATAAGAGGCTTCTCACAGTCCACTACCCAGCTGACTCCAAAAATGTTAAGAGTGCATGACCATATCTTCTAGGAGAATTTACAGGAAGTAGAAGACAATTGTTTGTTTCCAGTGAGGCTTCACATAAGAAACATCTATTGCACAGAGATAGACCTCTTTCTTGAAGAGCAGCTTGGAGTTAGACAAGCCTCTTTTGGAGCTATCCATCCAAAACAAACTGCTTTAGAGGGGGCCCTTGTTCTCCAAAGCATTTTCCAAGGCCAATTGAACTCCCAGTTCTCTTCTTGCTGCTGTACAGGAGTGTAGTAACTCTTCACAGTGAAGTATCCATTCCTGTTCCTAGCGAAATTTGAGAGTTCTTCCTGTTAATATCAATGGAAATAGGATGCAGAAAATTTTATAGTTGGGTAATTTCATCTAATTCCTAGTCACTAAATCTCTTCCGAAGTGTATAAGCCATCCTGTGACCGTGAAGCAATCAGCCACCATGACTTCTTTGTTTAAGCACATGTTGAATAAGCTAGGGAAGATATTCATCAGTCTCCCATTTTCATGCCATTTTATCTGTCTGAAAGTTAATGTGTTCTCCCACTTCCTAGCTTAAATGTGCTATTCTGTTGAAAGTCATCCCAAGGTCTACAAATATTTTTCCATACAACTGTGATATTTTGTGTTACCACTGCTTTAGGGGCCCAAAGATCCTTTTTCCCATACTTAGTGATGATAAAGGATAAATTCTCTTTTCCTTGTAATTTCTCATGGAATCATAGTCAGGCTCATCCCAATTTATGATTTACCAATGAGCCCCCATATTGAAGTTTTCCACGCACCAAATGTTGCGTCTTGGATGTGAACTCCCACATCGGTGGGATGAGGAAAAGATGGTCTCCTTATATAGACATGCACAATCCTCCTCCCTTTGAGTTAGCTTTTGGGGTTGAGTTAGGTCCAAGTTTCATTTATTTACAATAATAACTACTAAATTTGGTCGCGCTTCCCGGTTTTAATCCATTTTATTATTAACACTTCGTTTTAGATTTTTCTCTAACTTTTCATCACCTTGGTTCTATCCAAAGAGAGAAATAAAATAAAATTCCCTAAGGACCTTCTTATCATCTAAGTTGCGCGGACTCTTCACCTTCGATGCCGCACCCGTGTCGGATTCTCCAAAAATACACTACTTTTAGCCAATCCGACACGCACCCCTTGACATTTTTGAAGAGTTTGAGCAACATAGCTTATCATTACCTGAAAACAAAATAATCTAGCATTCTGAAAATGAACACAAAATTATATATGGAATATGGAAAATAAAGGGTTGTACATATT
>JAJOOO010016025.1:0-20536 GCA_029582685.1 Solanum piurae
GCTTTTTATACAAACGCAAATGTATAAAATGCGTTTGTGTTTGTATAAAGCGAGAGAAAATTGTATATATACATATATTTTCGTTCCCCTCTCTCCCCTCTCCCAGATCTCACTCGCCACTCTCCCAGATCTCGCTCGTTCACTCGCCACTCTCACTTTATACAAAAACGCAAATGTATAAAATATGTTTGTGTTTGTATAAAGCGAGAGAAAATTGTATATATACATATATTTTCGTTCCCCTTTCTCCCCTCTCCCAGATCTCGCTCGCTCACTCGCCTCTCTCACTTTATACAAACACAAATGTATACATTGTGTTTGTGTTTGTATAAAGCGAGAGAAAATTGTATATACAAATACAAATGCATATATTTTCGTCATAGACACTTATGATTATACAAATACGATCTTCCCCTGTCCAGTTTTCTTTTGTCTTTCTCGCTTTATACAAACACAGATTATACTATGTATACCAAAGCAGATTATACAACTGCTTTCTTTTGTATATGTATAGCGAAATTATACAACTGCTTTCTTTTGTATATGTATAGCGAAATATACATATTTATGTTTGCTATGGAGCGCAATTACGCAAACTATAGCTATAACATACAAATATGATTTTTGTGTTTGCTATATGTGAAAGTTGCTCTTAATTATACAACTGCTTTCTTTTGTATATGTATAGCGAAATATACATATTTATGTTTGCTATGGAGCGCAATTACACAAACTATAGCTATAACATACAAATATGATTTTTGTGTTTGCTATATGTGAAAGTTGCTCTTAATATATTAGATATTTATTTTCGGAGCCCAATTAATTTATGCTTCGAAAGATTCTTATTTGGAAGTGGAGTGGTTTTCTTATTAAAAAATAAAAGGTTCAAATCTTATTTGTATGACTAAGAATAAGAAAGCATTTACCAATTACTCTATAATTTAGGTAATCTTATTTTTGTTAGTCATTAATTTAATTTTACGGTCCTAAAACAATGGGCACTTTTTTGTTAGATCGAAGTATAATATTTTGATTAGATTCGATATTTAAATATATGAGACATTTTTATTGGCATAACTAAGTTTCTATCTCATAGTTAGTGGTAACTTGAAAGTTTCTATTATGTACTAGATGATGGTGTGCGCGCACGGGCCCAAGGCCCAACACGTGATTATTGGTGACAATAATTTTTATAATAGGTTGGTAATATATATAAGTATTATTATATTTGTTATTGCACTGCCTATGCACGTTTCGGCTATGTTTTATACATATTTACATCTTTGTACACAAAAGGTAAAATAGATGATGGTGGCAAGCCATGTTGATGCTTTGTACTTCACAAAATATCAGCAATCACAAAGAAGAGTGTTTTAGATTGTGTAGGTATAATTTAGTAAGAATGGAACTAGTGTGGCAGATTGTGACGTACCTTGTTGATATTTATTGTCACCCACAATAGCATTTGTTATTTTGTCTTTGCATTTGGATCTGTGTGTTTAAAAAGCAAAGCATTATCTTTGCCAGCAATTAGAAATTTATTAGAAATTAGTAATACAATCCAAAACTTGTGTAGTATTCACAATTAGAACTCCCTTTGTATTGTGTTGCTCTCAGTAGCACACGCAAGTGTACGCGGTCGCACAAGTAATATAATAGCTCTTAAAAGAATCAGATTAGCGAACTCAAACGACTTGTCAATTAACTATTTTTACTAAATTATACTGATCTAATTATTTATTTAACAGAGCCAAAAGAGAAGAATGCAAGAACAAAATAATAAAATTACTTACAATAGTTGGAAAATCCCAGGGTTGTAGCATGTATTGGATATTATGTATCATATTATTGACTTAGAATTAATTTCAGTTGTCATGTTACTGGTTTATAGGGTTGATGATATGATCCGGGTTATACGCCTCTTGTCGCCTACCCCAGTTAGCTATCTAACTACATCGTTGAGCGAATAGACTAACTGGCGAGCATTTATATTTCATCCTATTTCATAACCAAGCAAGGTGTTCGTTTGGGCGTCACTCCTGAACACTAATCACCTCAATCTAATGGGTGGACCGAGCTCTCTATATTCTCTCGTATATCTAATCCCTCCTCTCTCGATTTTAAGATTAGACAATGTATTTATCTTATGGTGAACAAACATAAAATACTAAAATAAGAATATAGAAGTAACTTATAATGACAATCAAGAATTAATTCAAAAACTTTAAATAATCAACATTGAATCCGTAGTTACAGCCCCAGAACAAGAACTTTAGCTACTAATGTCTAAGAAAACAAGAAGAAGAAAAAAATCCTAAAAAGTATTGACGTCTTTCTCTTCAAAAGTGCCTCCTCCTTTCTCTATATTGATTGTCCAATAATTATTTCTATGAACTATTTATAGATATAGAAAATTCTAAATAAAATAACTGGGACCAAAACAAATGAAGAAACCTAAACCAAAACTGAGTTGGAATTGTTGTATGCGTTCTGTCCGCCGCCTTCAAGATTGTGCGCAGCTCCTCAATTGGCCACTGCCTTCAGAATCTGCCACGTGGCTGGCATCAATATTCTCCTTTCAAGTTTCCAATTGAATGTGCACTTTGCAGCATATAATTTTATATATTATTATATTCAATTTAATCATTTAAGCGACATGTTTGATTTCCTTTCATAATCTTTCATCTTTAATTCGTTTTAGCTGTAAACTATTTTAATTTTACGTCAATTTACTCCTACAAATGAAATACACTATTTAACACAATTCATAAAATTAATATTAAAAAAGGACATATATAAATAATAAATATGAAGCAAATAATGATTAACAATATATATTTTTGACCCTATTAGATGTCACAATTGAGAGAACATGCATTATCGACTTTATAGACGTGTCACATTACCCATTCTTGTTAATTCTGATTCATATGCAACAAAGTAGAAATACATTCAAAGTAAATCTAGAGTATAGAAACACATTTAAAATCTATATTTACTCGAATTCTTTTTATGTTGGATTCTTAAAAAAAAACATTACTATTTTTGAAGAATTCAAAAAATACAAGTCAATATTTTTGAAGAACATGAAACACATCCTTGGAGTCAGAGTTATACACAACCAAATCAACAAACTTACGAATGAAAGAACAATAAAATCATACAAAATCTCTTCGCAATTTAAGTTATATACACGGAAAGTAATTATTTGATAGCCATATAAAATTTCTACGCAATTTAAGTTATATACACGAAAAGTAATCATTCGATTCGATTGCATGGCATTTCATTACAAAACACATATAAAACATAAAAAAGGGAAAATGAAGTGCTAAGATTTATTACTTTTACTTTTATCTCAACACAATCACCACCAAAACTCATCAAAAAAAGCTTCAACCAGTCTCTCCACCTTTCATCTCTACTTCGAAGCTATCATCAATTTGCATGTTCCCTTTAAGAGGTTCATAATACTCACCTAAATACCCACCAAGATGATTATACAACGCACCCTTGTCAATCCTCTTATTATGATAACTCTTACACACATAATAAAACAAGCTTTGCACCAAAAGCCCCACCAAAATCACAACCACAAGAACACCAATCAAGATCCCTCCAACAACAATCCTAACAAAAACACTGTACCCTTCATGATCCATATTAGCACCACCATCCACCACAATTGAACCAAAAGCACTACTAATCACACCAAAAATCACCAAATAACCCAAAACCAACACAGAAGCCATTCTAATTTTCCCTTTCAACAACTCATAGCTTTTCTTAAAAGCAGCAACGCCTTGAATTGGTTCAAGAACAGTAATCACACTAGCAAGATGCCATAAAGCACTTAAGTAGACATGAACAACAAGGAAGAAAACAGAGAGGAGAAAAACAGAGACTAAAAACAGAGCAACACTGTTTTTGCTTTTGCTCTCAAAGGCAATTAACATGAGTACGCTCTCAAAGGCAATTAACATGAGTACAATGAAAAAGGACAAGACAGCGTTGTAAACAAGCATGGAGAAGAAAACCCATATGAAAGTAATGAAGAGGCGTCTTAAGATACTAGGCAGAGCAGTGATTATTGAGGAGAAAGATACTTGTTTTGAAGTGTAAAGAGAAGCGACAGTGAAGACAACAGCAGAGGTTGAGAGGAGGGAGAAGGCCAACAGGAAAATTAAGTAACAGAATTGGTAGAAAAGGAGTTTGGTCCATTGAGAAGCATGAGAAGCACTTGGGTTTTCATGGAGTTGAGAAAGAATGGGATGGGTGAAGAAGGAATGAGCTAAGATTGCAAAAGAGAGTGGCAAGATTAAGCTGAGAGTGATTCTGTAAAAAGTTTGTGGAGATCTCTTTGGGATGGAAAGTGATTCTTTGATAAGTGAGAGTAAACTCAAGTTTTGTTGCTGTTCTGGTGCCAGATCCATGGCTTTCTTGATTCAAAATTGGATCTTTTTTACCAGAGAAGAATACAGAACAAGAGGAGGAGGAGGAAGTAGGTGAAAGATGTTGAAACTGATCATTGAATGTATATGAACCAACAAGAATTAAGGAAAAACTTGAATCTCCATTAAAGCTTCTCAGAGAAACTAGACATTGTTATCATCGATGGAAAGGTTGCAAACGTGTATACGTCTCCTGATAGAAACTATACAGTGAAATGAATACAATGAAGACCACACTAGAAAACTACCCTACAATTCATCTGTGTCATGCCTTATATACATCTGACTACTAACCGACTTACATAAATGAAAATATCTTCTAACAGAATCCATAACTGACTAACAGAAGACTTAACTAACTAACAGTGACAGTTGGACTAATTAACAACGAAAAAACAATGAAATAACAGTGACTAACATTTACATTCAGCTCTTTGCAATTTCCTTGTTGTATTCTCTAATTGCACCCTCAAGCTGGGTGATATGAAGATGTTCTTCATTCCTAGCTTGGACATGAGATGTGAATTATGATATTTACCCAACCCTTTAGTAAAAATGTCAGCAGGCTGTTCAGAAGAACATAAGTAGTGTATGATCACAAATCCCTTCAAAGCCTTTTTTCTAATAAAATGACAATCAAAGTCAATGTGTTTTGTTCTTTCATGGAACACTGGATTAACAACAATTTGAATTGCTGCTTTGCTATCACAGTGAATAGGAACATGTAGGCTCAAAGGCATGCCTAGTGTCTCAAACAAGCCAATGATCCAGGTGATTTTTGCAACAGTTGAGGCAAGAATCATATACTCTGCCTCAGCTGAACTCCTAGAAATAGTGGATTGTTTCTTGGACTTCCAAGAGATTGGTGAATTCCCATATTACACTAGGTAACCAGTGATGGACTTTCTGGTGTTAACACAAGACCCCCGGCATCACAATAAGTCTGCATTGATCCTGTGGATGTTGATGATAGCAGCACCCCATTGCCTGGTGATATCTTGACATACTTCATTATTCTGGTGGCAGCATTCATGTGGGAAGTCTTTGGAGCCTGCATGAATTGACTCAAGTTTTGAACTGCATATGATATATCTGGTCTTGTGAGAGTGAGATATAATAATCTTCCAATCAACCTTTGATATTCACTGACATCTAATAGCAAAGAATCAGAATCACTCCCAACTAAGTCATTAAATTCAGTAGTAGTAAGCTTCAGGTTCTGCTCAATTGGTGTGTCCACAGGCTTAGAGCCTCCCAATCCCAAATCTGAAATTAATTCTAAAGCATACTTTCTTTGGTGCATCAGAATTCCTTCTGAGTTTCTGGCAAATTCAATCCCAAGGAAAAATCTCCAGCTCCCTAAATCTTTAATCTTGAAGTTATCCTTGTGGACTTGTTGTGCCTCTTCTAGTAGTTGTGAACTACTTCCTGTCACAAGAAGATCATCCACATATATGAGTATCACAACTATCCCAGCATGAGTCTTCTTAATCATAAGAGAATAATCAAGATGACTTTGTTGAAACCATGCTGCTAACAAGGCATTAGTCAACTTAACATTCCATTGTCTAGAGGCTTGCTTCAATCCATATAGTGACTTAATCAATTTACACACTTGAATTCCTACTCCATTATCCTGGTGGAAATCTTGGGGCAATTGCATATATACTTCTTCAGCTAAATCTCCTTGCAAGAATTCATTATAAACATCCATTTGTTGAATATCTCAACCTTTTACTGTTGCAATGGATATCACTGTCTTTACTGTGACCATTTTGACAACTGGGGAAAATGTTTCTTGATAGTCCAAACCTTCATTTTGGTTGTATCCCTTAGCTACCAACCTAGCCTTAAACCTCTCAACTTGTCCATCAGCCTTGTATTTTATCTTATATACCCATTTGCATCCAATAGCCTTCTTCCCATAGGGCAGTGGAACCAGTTTCCATGTCTTGTTGTCCTCCAAAGCTTTGATCTCATCCTTTATAGCTTGAACTCATCTATCATCTATTGATAAGTGCTTGGTTCTACTTCAACTGATGAGCTGGCAATAAAACACTGATATGGTCTTGACAAATGGTCATAGTTAACATTGTCAGAGATAAAATAGAGACAATTGGTTTGCTTAGTTCTTCCTGCTATCACAAAATCTTTCTGCCATAAATGAGCTTTACTTGACCTTGTTGATCTTCTATGTTCCTTCTCAGTAGACTGAATCATTATATTTTCTTCAGCTGCAGGTATTTTGTGTTCTATGGCAATAACTGGCACAACTGTTGCACCATCTTCTACTACTACTAGTTGAGGAGTTTGAACATTTTCTCTAAACCAAGTATCAGCCTCTGTATCGGGTACTATAGGATCAATATTTATCTTTCTATTTTCTGTAACCTTCAACACACTTGTTGAGTTAAAAGGAAAGATGCTCTCAACAAATATGACATCTCTGCTAATGAAGAAAATATGGTGCTCTAGATCAAATAGTTTGTACCCCTTCTGTATTTCTCCATATCCCACCAACACTGACCTAGTTGCTCTTGGACCAAATTTGTCAATTTTGTGTGTTATAGTAGCATGACATAAACATCATATAACTCTCATATAGGATATATCAGGTGGCTTTCCAAACATTATTTCAAAAGCAGAAACATTATGTAATATTGACAATGGTACCCTATTCATGATATGTACATCAGCTAGTATACACTCTCCCCAAAATCTGATTGGCAAATGACCTTGAAATCTGATTGCTCTAGCAGTTTCTAGGATGTGTCTATGCTTTCTTTCCACCACACCATTTTGTTGAGGTGTGTGTGGACAAGAACTTTGATGAACTATGCCATGATTCTTAAACAACTCATTACACTGAGAGTTAAAAAATTCTCCTCCATTATCTGATCTGAAGCACTTAACCTGCACACCAAACTGTGTTCTAACCATCACAAGAAATTGCTTCAATATAGTGGAAACATCAGATTTGAGATGCAATAGAAAAACCCAAGTCCATCTGAAATGATCATCAACAAGTGTAAGAAAAAACTTCATGTTATTATGTGTTGCAACTTTATATGGTCCCCATACATCTAGATGAATCAAATCAAAACATCCAACACTTCTATTGTTGCTAGCTTTAAAAAAGAAGTCTTATTTATCTTGCTAATGGACATACATCACAGTTGTCTAGTGTCAAATTTGTATTATTGTGCCTGAGCATACTTATTTTTCTAATTACATTAATAGACACATGCCCCAATCTCTTGTGCCAAACACCACCATCTTCATATCCTTTTGCTGTTGTTAAAGACTTTTTTCCTGCCATTTGTTATTGTTTATGTGCCTTCAGCAAGTACAACCCATCCTTCTCCTTACCAATCTTCTTCACTCTCCCAGTGAAGAGATCGTAAAGGATGAAGAAGTCAGGGAAAAATAAAGCACAACAATTCAACTCTTTTGTGAGCTTAGATACTGATAAAAGATTGAATTTAAAGGTTGGTACACATAGAACATCCTTAATAACATCACATCCTGTTAGCTTAGAGTTTCCTGACTGTGTAACGGTTCCTGAGTCTCCTATTGCTAGCTGAACTTTCCCTGGATTACTCACTGTTAATCCATGACTTAGTAAGCTTGTAATTCCAAGCATGTGGTCAGATGCTCCACTATCTACTATCCAACCCAAACAATTACTATCGGCAACATTATATAAAGAGGTACATGTAAACATACCTGCCATGTATGCACTAGATTCAGTGATTTAGGACTTGTTCAACATTTGTAAGATCTGATTATACTGATTTGGTGTGAAATGAGGAACATATTCATTCCCTATGCTTGTTCCAGGCTGTGAATGTTGGTTGTATTGCTCATCCTCAGATCTCTGAGATCCTCGCGATCCATTGGATGTTTGCACCATGTTAACTCTCTTCTTTCCTTTCCAGTCCGGAGGATAGCCAATCAACTGAAAGCAGATATCATTAGTGTGACCTTGCATGTAGCAGTGAGCACAATGTTTTAGCTTATTGCAATATTTCCTATTGTGCCCTTTCATATCACAATAATCGCAATAAGAACCACATCCTCTTTGTTGCTTCTGAGGATTTCCATATCCTCTACCTCCTCTGCCTCTAGAGATCCTGAACCTCCAAATCCTGAGCGACCATGTCTATTTATTAGCAATGCAGTGTGATCATTATCTTCACTTCCTCCAATAATTTCTCCACCCAAGGCTTTCTGACTCTCATCTTGCACAATCTTATCATAACATTAATTAACACTTGGTGAAGGATTCATCATGAGAATTTGACTGCGTGCTTGGCTATAACTGTCATTCAATCCCATAAGAAATTGTAGCAATTTCTGTCTAATCATACTATCAGTATAATCCTTAGATTTAGTACATTCACAGGATGAATGAGGGACAATTGAATCAAATTCATCACATAGATCCTTTAAGTGAGAGTAGTACATAGAAATAGGGGAAATACCTTGAGTATGAGAAACTATAGCCTTATGCAGATGAAAAATTCTAGACATATTGACCTTGTCAAATCGTTCTTGTAAATCAGACCATACTAGTGCTGCAGTAGATCGAAAAAGGATGCCACTAACCAGCTCCTTGCTCACATTCGTCGTTATCCAGGAGATCACCATTGCATTACACCTATCCCTCTGTTTCTTCTCGACATCGTCAATGAAGTCGTCTCGCTTAATGCTACCATCAATGAACCCCAATTTATTTTTTGTGAGGAGATTGAGTTGCATCGCACGACTCCAAAGGGTGTAATTCTCCATTTCGACGAGCTGAATCCCAATTTGCACAGCTTCTGGTACATCGGAAGAGGTAAGATACAGAGGATGGTCATGGTCGATCTTCTTCACCATTTCATTCAATCAGAAAATTAGAAATTGGATCTGTAAATACTTGTTGCGTCTCAAGATCGTCTATGTTGCTCTGATACCAAGTTGAAACTGATCATTGAATGTATATGAACCAAGAAGAATTAAGGAAAATCTTGAATCTCCATTAAAGCTTCTCAGAGAAACTATACACTGAAATGAATACAATGAAGAGCACACTAGAAAACTACCCTACAATTCATCTGTATCATGCCTTATATACACTGACTACTAACCGACCTACATAAATGAAAATATCTTCTAACAGAATCCACTAACTGCCTAACAGAAGACTTAACTAACTAACAGTGACAACTGGACTAATTAACAGTGAACTAACATTGATTAACATTTACATTCAGCTCTTTCCAATTTCCTTGTTGTATTCTCCAATAAAAGAAATTATGCTTATCTGAGCTAAGAGGACAAAGACAAAGATATATTATTAATATCCCTCTTGTACTAATTTATGTGACACATTTTTAATTTTGAGTTTCATATTTAATTTATATGTTTCTCAAATTAATATGTGACACATTTTGAATTTTGAGTTTCATACATAATTTATATATTTTTAAAAAATTAATTAGTGATAATTTTAGATATGAAACTCACTCTCAATAATTTAGATATGAAACTAAAAAAAATACATAGTTTAGATGTTTTTTTACACTTATCTCTTTTATTTTCGACATTTTTTATGTGTTAAAATTATCAATTATTACAATTTAAAGTAGTTTAATAAGTATGTAAATTTATTTCAAAAAATTTAATGATTTCATGTCACCAATAAAGATTGTGATAGAGTGGTAAATAGTCATTCATAAGAGGTCTAGAGTTTGCGTTACTCTGGACTCTGGATATAGAGTTCGCTTTGTGAGGGAGCATTTTAACCATCCGTGCGAACTACTTGGCACGAATATGAATTTAGTTTGATTCTGATATGGGTATCGAACACTGGTGGAAAATGATTTTTTAAAAAAAGGAATCGTTCGGGATGGCCTGATGGTTTGGGCTTGAGACTTCCATATTGAAGGTTTCAAGTTCGAAATCCCTTATCAGCGAAAGCAAGAAATTTGCCTTCTGAATCGAGCCAAACTTTTACCCCGTGCACATTCAAAGAATAGCGATTACAAATTTCTCTTATCATAAAAAGAAGACAAAAGAAAATGATTTTAAACGAGACACATAAATTAAGAAGGAAAGACTTTTTTTTTTGGTATAATTTTGCGCCCACAGGGTTGAATGGCCTTGTACCCTACGCTAGAAAACAAGATAATCATTCAATTATATTTTGAAGGTTATGAAGGACGACAATACTTTTCAGCTAACATAAGTCACGTGGAAGTTGGAACACCTTCTTTCTTCTTTTTATTATTATTGTCGTCACCTTCTTGATTTTTTGAACAAAGATATGTAATTCAATAAAAATTAATTTCCCTACATATTGTTTTAAGGATCTGTTAAAATTTGAGAAGTGGTGTTTGGTTATATAACTTGAAAAATATATTTATCAAGTATCTCAAATTTTTAAATACTAAAAAAAATTAGTATTTGGGTCAAGTTCTAATATTTGAGAATTTTTAAAAAGTTAAAATTTACACCAAACTTTTATATTTTAGTAAAAAATACCCATTATTGTCATGATCCAAAAATGGACGTGATGACACTCGTCTTATCCCACCAAGACAAGTCAGCCTAAAACTCAACCATTACAATAAAATGCAGAAATTTTTATCATAAACTCAAAAATACCCCAAAAATCTGGTTGTCACGTGTACAAGCCTCTAAAGTATTATAGTTGAATCAGAAGAAAAATACAAGTCTCAAATGACCCTGTTTCTAGAATAGAACAAGATCATAAATAGGAGTAAGAAAGTTCGCTGAGATGACAAACAACTACCTCACAAATCTCCAAGAAGCCTCGGAAAAGAAGAGAATATATCACAAAGGTCCGGGCTAGTAACCTACAAAAAAATGTAGTAGCAAGGGGTGAGTACCAAACCACGCGGTACTCAGCAAGTAAACCTCTAAACACAAGCTAAGGGGATATAATACGGGTACTCCTTACACCCCAACCGAACCTCCACAACTACAACCTGCGTAAAATCATCCCAACCTAACAGTTCACAATTCACATAGCACATATCTCAATAGCAACATTCTATCAATCACATATTCTTAACAACAAGCTCAATATTCATCAATTACAATCTCCACGACTACAACCTATGGGTTAAAATCAGCCCAACCTAGTTCATAATTCACATAGCACACAGCTCAACAACAACACTCTAACAATTACATATCCTCAACAACAAGCTCAATATTCACCAATCAAAGTTCCACAGAAAGACACTCACAAGATCAACAAAACACAATATCAAGTTCACTAATGATAAATATGTGCAATGCAATGGAATGCAATGCCAAGTATAGTGATGCATGTCTGACCTAGTGATACAAACCCGCTGTCTCTTAGTCCGGGACCCATGAGGGACATATCTGTCCATGCATCCATCGCGGCGCGCGATACGACCCTAGATAATAGTAACCATTGCAGCGCGCGATACTACCCTCGATAATAGTAATCATCGCGGCGCGCGATACGACCCTCGAAATATAGTATCCATCGCGGCGCGCGATACATCCCTCAAAATGGTACATCCTCTTATCACATAACACTTATCACAACCATGTCTCAGAACCAATGCAAATGACATGTTCACACAAATAATGAAGAGATGACCATTTTCATAATAATACACAATTCACAACAATACAACCGTGATACAACATCAACAATGATTCAACAAGCCTTTCAACCCAGTCTCAAACATCACACATCAACAATTAAACACATTGCCTTTTATTACCCCTTTTTCATCATAAAAAATAATCAATATGTACAAGTCAACCCATCGCCAAGTCTCATTACCCCCAAACACATATCACAAGGAAATACATGAATTCCATACACTTAACAAGGGTTTAGAAATCCACTTGCCTCAAATAGTCGAACAATCACTCCGGGACTTGAGTCTTCCCCTTTCGTTAAACTTCCAACTCAAAACCATCTATTCAAATAAATGACCACAATAAGATTTCAAAACTAACAACATCCATATTATTATATGTCTTTCCTAGACCTAAGAACTCACCCAAATCTATAAGCAAGATCTTAAATCTTGATGTCAATTAACATGTCAACTCTCATATTTTAAATTTCAAGTCTAGGATTATATTCTAATTTCTCCAATATCATGAATCTAATAATATTCAAATAATACAATACATATAGTATTTAATTAGATCTATCAATATATCACAACTTTGATAATAATATGGTACCATATTTTTAATTGGAGTCACAGGAAGAACGAAGGAAAAACATGTGTCCAGCAACCAACTAGTACGTCTACTACTTAAATTCCATTATTCCTCACTTAAATCTCCCAAGGACCACTCACTGTACAATGATTACCACCTAATCATTATTCAATGATTGCACTCTAAACCCATTTTTCCACTCATATTCCAATTTCAAATATAATTTTTTTTGTCAAAACCACCTTCCTTGATTATCTTTCATAGCCAATATTAATAATAATATTAATTCTAAACAATCATAGCTGCTCATTAATTATAAAATATATGAACAATTGCATCCTTATTAAGTTACGGTCATTACCTGGACGAAGTACATCGACCGCGGAGGTGAGTATTCCAACCCTTTCTCTCTTTTTTTCCGGCTGCGTGAACTGCTGCTGTTCACAACAGCCAGCAACATTTGCCCTTTTATTTCTTTTTTTTTATTATTTATTTATTTATTTTCCTTTTCTATTATTATTAGCAACAAAATAATCTTTTATTAAATCTAAAAATCATGTCACTCATTCTTATAGGTCATAAATTATTTATAAAAGCTACTAAAAAGGGCTAATATAAAAATAATGAGTAAAATTCATAAAACGACTAAGAGGGTCGTTACAATTATATACTAACTCCAACTAATATTTGTTACTACCTCCTCCGAAAAAGTTTGAGTTCTAATAAGAGTGATAAAATTGAGAGAGAAAAAAGGACAATTGTGTTTAATGAGTTATAATTATAACTGAATCAATGACAGGTTTGAGTATGTGATTAATGTATCGTTTTGCCTATATTGTTATTTTGTTATTGTTGATTGTTAATAATTATATTACAAGGTTATTTTTTAATGGAACATATTCATTATAAAATGATAATAGAAATTTATGAGTATTTTAAATAATTTTTAGAACTTATGGATATAAATCATATTTTTTGAAATGGTCAATTATTTTTCGGAAAATTTGGGCCAAATACATGGTGAAATTTCACCTAAATATATAATTTACCAAGAATATTTGAGAACTTGGGGCGAACGCTAGCTAAATGTTGTGGTCTTAGGTTAATTTTTTAACCAATCAAATTAAATAACACATTTAGTTATTCAATTAATTTTATCTTTAACAGTCTTTTACTATTTTTGGTTTAATATATTAGATATTTATTTTCGGAGACCAATTAATTTAGGAAAAATTGTATATAATAGCAAACTATTAATTCAAATTAAATGCTATAAATATACTTTGATTTAATTGTACCCTATAACAAACTATTGCTATTTTCGCCACTCTCCCTGGTGGAATCTCACTCGCCACTCTCGTTGTAACATCTCGCACCTAGAAACGACTAGAAAGAGTTAAAAATCTGAAAATATTGATTTTTGGAAAGATTAAGGAAATCTGGAAAATTATGTCCGACTTAAGAAAGTGAGTTTTGGTCATTTGCAAACGACCATAACTCCTAGATCAGGATGCGTTAAAAGTAGTTCTTGATATGGTTGGAAATGCCTTGGGAATATCTTTCCAACGCCGCCGAATTTGCACAATTTCGACATCGTATGAGTGAGATATGCGTTTCGAAAGTTGGGTTGTTGGATTGAGGAAGGTCCCAATCCGAATTTAGGGAAGGATAAAGTAGTCTTTTCTCTAATTAATTTCCTAATTCGTTTTTAGGGATTTATTGGGGTAAAAACATGACCTAAATCAGTTTTGAAAAATTAAAGAACGCTTAGGGCTTGGAGAAGAGAGAAAGGAAGAAAGAACGGGAGAAAAAGGCAAAAATTCGTCAAGATCATCCAAGCTTGCGAGTGGAATTCGTCGGGGGTGATCCCTATTAAGGTATGTGAGATCTTTTCGTGTTGGGTTAGTTCACCCACACACCAACTTGTTTCAATCCATTGGTTTTGAGTTGTTTACATGTTGAAGAAGTGAGGTTCTTGAAGAACAAATTGTAGAATTCGTGTTGGTTGAGTTGTTGATGCTTGGGGGTTAGTTGATTCATGTTTCCGGGTTGTTTTTCGAGTTAGACTGGTTGTATATTGAGGGTACTAATGACCCTAAGTGTTTGGGGGAAGAACTAGGAAAGATTGGAGGGTTTAGAGATGAAAAACAAAGGAGAAAAGTCGGAGATTTCTGGGCAAGGGCTTGGGGGCGTCGCGCCTGCCAGAGCGCCACAAAAACTTCTATGAAGTTTGGCCTCTGGCGTGTCGCTCCAGCCAGAGCGCCAGTCAGACTTCTCTGAAGTTTGAGGGTTGGCACCCCGCGCCTATTAGAGCACCAGGGACGTCAGTTCTCCCCATTCGTTCCCCACCTTTTAGTACTTGTTCCTAAGTGATGTACCTATGTTTCCTAGTCGATTCTAACATTCTAAAGTACATCTAAAGATCATGAAATCATCCATAAACATGAGATCATGACCTTGAATCCATAATTCAATTCAAGGAAAGTTAGGATCAAAGTCAAAGAAGTTAAGAGTCAAGTCTAGAAGTTAAGGAGTAAGTCAAAGCAAAGTTTCTTAAAGTTTCCAAAAGCCTTTAAAAATGTTTTAAATTCATTTTAAGACTCAAGTTTTCAAGTTAAGCAAAGGGTAAAGATTTAAGTTCATTTCTCAAAAAGTTATTAGGGAACTAAGTATTCCCAAAGAAGTTTATAAATGTTTTCACATTTGAGTAAGAAAAGGGAACATCGATTCCAAGAGAGCTTTTAAGCCAAGTTTTGAGTAATTATCTCAAACCAAAGAAAGAGTTTTGTTTTTACAAACATATGAGCTAAAGTATATTTTGGGAGTAGTATTGAGCACCGAATTGGGGACGCGAGTTCATATTAAATCATCTCTCCATTAGAACCATGTAGCCAAGATGGGATTTAACGGGTCATACTTTTTAGATGATCACGTAAGTTAAGCTAGTGGATCCACTAAGTTAAGTAGTTATATATGACGACAAAGTATAGGACTGTCTGGCAGCGTGATGGTAAAAACGTTGTATCACCACTTAGGCTCATTGTGGTGGTTATCGGTTAGAGAAACTCCCACAGTAGTAATTGCATGGTTCCTCAAGGGATTCTGCTTAGTATGAATGGGGGTATGGGACTTCATTCATGCATTGCACAAGTAGACTTTGAGAGGGAGTATGGTATGTTTTTATGATATTATGATTATGATTTCAACGTCATGTTTTAAACAGTTTTCCTTTTCTTTATACTGCATTTGTTTTAAACTGCTTTATAATGAAATGCGTTTAGTTAAGTATTCATGATTTGAGAAGAGCCAAGGTAAGTGTTTCTTTCATAATCTCTTTCGAGCCTATGTTTGTTAGCGTTCCAACTCGCATACTCGTACATTCAATATATTAATGTCAGTTGGCCTGCATAGTCTTATGATGCAGACGCAGGTAATCAGGATCAGCATCCAGCGCCTCGTTGATCCAGCTTGAGCATTCAGAGTCTGTTGGTGAGCCTTCTTGCATTCCGGAGGACTGTTTTATTCGCTTTCTAGTTTAGTTCATTAGGATGTTGTGGGGTTTGTCCCAACATCCATCTCAGTTGTTTTAGAGGCTTCATAGACAGTTAGTATTTTAGTAGTCTTTACATTGTTCATTCATATGTTGTTTAAAGACTGAGTTGTCATTTTGGCTAAACTATTATTTCTTAAGTTATGCATGAGGTGTATTTTCTTATGTTTAAGTCTTCCGCTGAGTTAAGTAAGCCAGGCCAAGGGTTCGCTTGGGGCCAGCAATGGTCTTCGAGTGTCAGTCCCGCCCAGGGTGTAGGCTCGGGGCGTGACACTCGTTTGGTGGCAGTCTCGCTCGCATTTCTCGCTTTTATACAAACACAAATGTATAAAATGTGTTTGTGTTTGTATAAAGCGAGAGGAAATTGTATATATACATATATTTTTGTTCCCATCTCCCAGATCTCGCTCGCCACTCTCCCAAATCTCGCTCGCCACCCTTGCCTCTCTCGCTTATACAAACAGAAACGAAATGTATAAATTGTGCTTCTGTTTGTATAAAGCGAGAGAAAATTGTATATACACATGCAAATACATATATCTTCATCCTATACACTTATAATTATACAATACAAATATTCCCTGCCCAGTTTTCTTTTGCCTTTCTCTCTTTCTCGTTTTATACATACACAAATTATACAATTGATCTTTTGTATACAACTGCTTTCTTTTGTATATGTATAGCGAATTATACAACTGCTTTCTTTGTATATGTATAGCGAATTATACAACTGTTTTTTTGTATATGTATAGCGAATTATACATATATATGTTTGATATGGAACGCAATTATGCAAACTTTGTTATAGCATACAAATATAAATTTTGTGTTTGCTATATGTGAAAGTTGTTCATTAATTTATGCTTCGAAAGATTCTTATTTGGAAGTGGAGTGGTTTTCTTATTAAAAAATAAAAGGTTCAAAACTTATTTGTATGACTAAGAATAAGAAAGTATTTACCAATTACTCTATAATTTAGGTAATCTTATTTTTGTTAGTCATTAATTTAATTTAACGGTCCTAAAACAATGGACACTTTTTTGTTAGATCAAGTATAATATTTTGATTAGATTCGATATTTAAATTTATGAGACATTTTTATTGGCATAACTAAGTTTCTATCTCATAGTTAGTGGTAACTTGAAGTTTCTATTATGTATTTGTCCTAAAATTAAAGTAATTAACACATAGAGCTATGTTTATACGTTGCAAAAATGTAATTTTGTTAAAAGATTAAAGAATGAAAATGGTTTGTAATATTGGAAATTATGATTAAGGAGGTATGCGTAACAAGTCATAATCTCGAGATGGGTCGATTGATCTCCCTTATGATCCATTGATTGGCATAAATTGTTCATATGTAAGCAATTTTTGAAGAAAGAAAAAGGAAGTTTGACAAGTTTGGATAACAATGTCAAGAATTTCAAGGAGACTAAAATTAAACACTGGACGGATTGGATTATGACTCGTATATAAGTTCATGTTATTCTAATCTAAGTAATTTTTGGACGAATCATTATTTAACTCAGATTATTTAGACCCGCCCATATAAAACTTCTAACGATGAGCATTGAGCTCGAGCTATTGGTCAAATGGATGATTATTTGATTGAGCTGTTAGCTAGCTCTCAAGCTTAATTCAACTCCTCTAGTAGCTTATTTTCCATTTTGTATAGTATTGGTTTATTATCACAATTCAAAGGGATAAGTTAAGCTGAATTTGAATAAATTAAAATTAGTCAAATTAATAAATGAACATGTTAATAACTCGCTTTTGAGCAGCTAAATGGCGGATCCTAATTCAACTCGCCATTGACCCGTAATTTTTAGAGTTTGAAACGTACGTTTCATCATATAGTTGCACAAAAGCCTGATGGGTCAACTTGGGCACTGCTTAAATAAGCCCATCAGTAAACAAAATTCATACCCAACCCATCAAACCAAACTTTGGATGGGTTTGGGCAGGCCAATTTTAAGAAAACCCCAAATTCAATTTAGAGCAACTTTCACATATAGCAAACACAAAATTCATATTTATATGCTATAGCAAAGTTTGCATAATTGCGCTCCATAGCAAACCTGCTATGACTAGGCTATTTCGCTATACATATATACAAAAGAAACAATTGTATAATTCGCTGGCTCCTCTTCAGATTTGTATAATTTCGCTGGCAGGCCATTTGTATAAATTGTTGCCAGCCTCTCGTTTGTATAAATCGTTGAGAGTCTCTCAATTTAATTTTATGTGTTTGTATATCTGTATAAAATTTGAATTTGTATACAATTGAATCGAAATAAAACGTTTGTATAATTATAAGTGTATAGGACGAAGATATATGTATTTGCATGTGTATATACAATTTTCTCTAGCTTTATACAAACAGAAACACAATTTATACATTTCTATTTGTATAAAGTGAGAGAGGCGAGCGACAGAGAGAGTGAGTGACAGAGGGAGAGTGGCGAGCGAGAGTTTGAGGGAGAGAGGTGACTGGCAAACAGTTTGCTACAGGGCACAATTAAATCAAAGTGTGGTTATACCATTTAATTTGAATTAATAGTTTGTCATTATGTACAATTTTTCCTTCAATGAATTTATTTGGCCTCTGGAAAAAACTAATTAATTTGCGTGAAAATTTCATATATGACATTTATTAGATTAATATTTTCAAGTTATAGCAGTAGAATAAAACTTTAAAGTTGTAACAATAAAAAATTTCAGGTTATCACATTTTATTTTAAAAAAACGTTTTTTTAATTAATTGTAAAAATTTGTTTTGAAAAAAAAAAGATAAAAAAGGAAAATAAATAGATTTTTAAGAAAAAAAACAAAATAATGAAAATAGGTGTATTAATTAAATCTGAATTGATTGATGATAATTATTAATTAGCATAAATTAAGGAGATTCAAACTAATTAGGAATATTTGTTTTCCTTAATTCACTCTAATCTGTTAAAATTAATTAAAAAGTTTGGTTTTATTCATTTTCTTCAATGTTTCTCTCTCTTCATTTTTTTTTCTAGAATTGTTGTCACTGACGAGTAAATCAAGTTTTTTTTTGTTTGAAAAATCTGATCTTGTTGGATACCAACTTCATTCATTTTTTATTTTTTTATTTTTTTGTGTTAGAAAATGAATTTGGATGCCAAAGGTGTACAGTTTGGATACCAATTATAAATCAGAGTTAGTTCATGAAATTAGTAGTATAATTTTTTTCTAGTTAATAAGACATTGTAAAATCATAAACTCTAAATGTTGAATCCAATTGTATGCATTTTGTATATAACTATTATCCCGAAAATTATTATAATCAATGTGTAATTTATCTTTAGAATGGTGTATCCATTTGGAATGCAGTCTGTATATAACTAGTATCCTGCGATTACAATAGTCAATCTGTAATTCATATGTAGTTGGTATATTTTTGGAATAAAATAATGGATATTATATATATATCAAATACTTAAAGCTAAAACAAACACAAAAATTTCGTCCAAAAGTTAAAAAAACTTGTAATTCTAAAAAGTCCAAGGTGCAATCAACTATCTCAAATTTGATATTTGTGGTCTTGGTGTGGGATAATTGTTGGTATCCGGAGCATGTTCTTTTGCTATGCGGGATCCACCAAATTTGCTGGCAACAATGCCAGTTACTTCACTCTCACTGATCGCGCCATCATCATTCTTTGTTTTTCCATAATGTCATATGATTGTGGCATACCTTTGACGATGGTACTTTGCATCGATATCAACAGAACGCATATCAAAAACTCCATTACTGATGTATACAACAAATAGACATGTGTACAAACCACAATCACTGAAAAAAAATTGAAAGAAAAGTCATTTTATACCATTTTCATACCAATGTTAAAAATTTAAATACATTAATGAAGAAATTGAAAAAGAAACTGTAACACTCTGTATCCGAAAATAGAGATTTCAGATTTCAAGTGTTGCAGGTGGCATTCACGGACACCATCTACGGACCATTGATAGACTCACGGTCCGTCCTTCAGGCCCGTGGTTCGTGACAGAAAACTTTCCTAGAACTCAGTCAGAAAATTTGGCTAAGTGTTGACCCACGGCCGGACTTACGGTCCGTAGGTCAAGTCACGGACCGTAGTTCGTGTCCGTGGATCGATGCCCCTAAAGCCCAGATTCAGTCCTGATTGACGGTTGACCAGCACGGACCGTCAATCGATCTATGGTCCGTAGGTCTGACCGTAGATGAGAGTCAACAGCCAGTTAGCTGAAAATTGTTTATGGGTCAACTTCAGATGGTCATAACTTTTAGTACAAAATGA
>JAJOOO010016026.1:0-38382 GCA_029582685.1 Solanum piurae
TGCATAAAATTAGATAACATGTGACAACATATTCCTAAAATAATAGTAGCAAGTTTACACCTCATGCCTGTCTGTTATCTCCTAAGGTTGCCATGAATTTGATGCTTGTGATTAAAATTGCCATACACCTAATCAAAACACATACTAAAATAATATTACTCAACAATTAGATCATCCATACCATCATCTTATGCAAGCATTTATACTAGCTTAATATTCCATTTTTCCTAAAGCATGTCAAATTAATATATATAATTTTACTTTTCTAAGTTTGTTCACATTATTGGTCTTAAAATACTTGAATAAAGTAGAATGGTTATGGTTATGGTTATAGGTGAACTCTTTTAATTTATGAATTTTGAATTATAATTATTTTTACCTAATGATTTTTCACGATCTTTATGTTCTATCTACGAATTATTTAGTAATAGGTTTTAATTTTCTCTCACAAATTATTTATGATCATCGATTAGTTCGATTCAAAATTTGAGATAATGGACGTAAATAAAAAAAAGTAAGCTTAAGTAGTTGTTGTATAGCTATTTCAAGCATAAGCAATAGTTGAACCAACATAATGTAAACGCTAGCAAAATGCTAAGCTAAATTCAACCAAATAATAGAGTATTTAAATCAAAATTATTGACCGAGTTAAATTGACTTCATAAATATAAAGATGGTTTTGTCGAAATGAACTTACACGAATGACATAAGTTAGTGAAGATATTCATATCGGTGGTTGACATCAATTATCTTTAAATCAAAACACAGTTATTGTTTTTATGCTAATATTAACCTCCATATTTTCAAAAAAATAAAATAATTGGTCAATGCAATAAAGTCCAATTAAATTCATAGTGGAATTCAAGATTTTTGAGCTGAAATTGATTTTTTCTTGAAGAAAAAAAAAAGTATAAGAAATGGTCATAAGACTTGAGCTATATAAAGCCAGCCCATCAATTTTGATGTTGGTAGGCTCTTGCTGAAATCACAAATGTGATAATATAATGGTTGGTTTCATTTTCATACATTGTTTATATATATGTTTAAAGTTGAAAAAAGCCAAAATAGATTCAATGGAATATTAATGTGACTATGTGGTAGGATAGCTGAGACTTTTTCGTTCTTAATAAAAAAAATTAATTTGAATTTTAAAAATGAAGTGTTGCCTTCAAAAATGTGTTCCCATTAATATTTGAATTCAAAATTTAATATGAATAACAAGTGGGAAAAAATAGAAAAGGAGAAAAACAACCAAATTTATTGTTGTACTTACTCTTCAAAGAAAGTTATATTCGCCGTTAGTTATATTTTATATATATATATATATATTTACTAATACCATTCAATTTTAAACACATATTTACCGCTAATCGTTAATTCCCATGCCCATAACCATTACTCCATCCGTTTCAAAAAGAATGACATCATTTTCTTTTTAGTCTGTTTTAAAAAGAATGTCCTCTTTTCTTTTTTGGTGACATTTTAATTTCAATTTTCCACGTGACATGTTTAAAGCCACAAGATTGAAGGACAATTTAGTACATTTGACATAACTTTAATTTATGACCACAAGATTCAAAAGTCTTCTTTATTTTCTAAAATTTTGTGTCAAGTCAAACCAGGTCACTCTTTGTAAAATGGAGAGAGTATTATTCAACATGACGCCTACACAAATGTTTATTTCTCTCAATTTAATTCTTAACAATGACTAAATCTAAGTTTCAATGTGAACAAAGGCGGAGCTAGGTAAGCCTGAATGCGTTCATCAAAAAAAAAAATCGTAAATTTTTTATATATATTAGAATATCTTTAACTTCTTCATATTCTGAACTCGATTTCTTATATAAAAAAAAAACCCTTACTTTGTTACTACTATATGAATACCGAACAACAGACAAAAAAAAACTAGCTAGAAAAAGACAAGGGCAACATTGTCTCAAAAAAGTTTTTATTAAATATTAATTTTTTTTTATAATTTTATTTAATTCGTTGACCCTTATAATTCCAATGGCGGCCCCTACGCCGTTGGCCTTGCCAAACAAACTTCTCTCTCTTTTCCTCTATACTTTGTTTTCATTTAAAAAGAGGACAACACACTCACAAAACAAAACATATTACACAAACTAGAAAAGAAGAAAAAAATACAATCCCACTATTTTCAACAAGAAAAAAAAATGGAAAATTGGTTGAAGATTGTTGGAGTTTCTTTGTTGATTTCAATTTTTATGATAAGAGTTTTTGGTTATTTATGGTTAAGACCAAGAAAAATTGAAAAACATTTTGCTAAACAAGGTATTAGAGGTCCACCTTATAAATTCTTCATTGGAAATGCTAAGGAAATTGTTAGTCTAATGTTAAAGGCTTCTTCTCAAACTATGCCTTTATCACACAATATTCTACCAAGAGTTCTTTCCTTCTATCATCATTGGAAGAAAATTTATGGTAAGTTTCTAATTTTTGTTCTAAAAATGTCTTTTTTTTTTTGTTGGTTTGTTATAAAGTTGAAGTCTT
Source organism: Solanum piurae (assembly GCA_029582685.1). NCBI lineage: Eukaryota > Viridiplantae > Streptophyta > Magnoliopsida > Solanales > Solanaceae > Solanum > Solanum piurae. The sequence goes on from JAJOOO010016026.1 coordinate 2,512, forward strand.
TTTAACTTTCTTGATACTATTCAAAAGTGTTCATTTTTTGCAAATTTTGTGTTTTTGAGTATTGGGTTATTAGTATTGTTATAAAGTTTAAGTCTTTTTAACTTTCTTGATACTATTAAAAAGTGTTCATTTTTTTTGAAAATTTTGTGTTTTTGAGTATTGGGTTATTAGTATTGTTATAAAGTTTAAGTCTTTTTAACTTTCTTGATACCATTAAAAAGTGTACATTTTTTGTTTTTTTTTGCAAATTGTGTTTTTGAGTTTTCTTGAAAAGTTCGAGTCTTTATTGTGTAGTTTTGTTGGATTTTCTTGAAACAAATTAAAGTAGGATTAACTAAACAAAAAAAAAGTTTTTTTTTTTTTTTTTGAGGTTCAAGTATTGAAAGCTGGCTTTCTTGTTTTGTACTTACTTCTTTAATTAAATGTCCTTTTTCTTTTCTGATATTGATGAGTTGGTGGAGTTGTGAAGTTCAGTGTTTCAGAACATTGTTGCAGAATTATTTTTTAAAAAAATAATTAAATTTAGAGATTTATTTATTTTTTGTGGTCCAATTTTTGTAAAAGAATTTTGATGATTTGGAACATCATAGTCATGGGGGTTTTCATGAACTTTATCTCTTTTTTTCTGTTTCATTTTTTTGTCCTTATGGTTCTTTTAGATTTTGTTGTAACTTATAATTCTTGATGATGAAGTTTTTATAATGTTTGTTAGTGGGTATTTTATATTTTTTTGCTTTTTTTCCCCTTTCTGTTTTATTGTAGGGTCTACATTTATCCATCCTCTCTGAAAATACTGAAGCACTGATTTTGCCAATTTCATTTTTCTTTACTGTTTTTGTGTTTAACTTGTTCATAAATACATATTGCTTTCTGTCATTTCTATTTTTGTGTAAAATTCTCCACCTTCTCATTATTACTCTTTTGTCTTTTTTCTTCGACTGAAATGATCACTCAAGTAATAATTATTATTATCTTAGTGATGATAATAGTAAGTATTAATTGAACGACTATATGAGAAATCAAACAAGTGAGTTGAGTGAAAATACTAGGAATGTATTTTTGGTTGTTAGGCCAAAAATAATTACAATCGCTTTTTTTGACGGGTTTAAGTTGATTTTTTTTTTACAGGTGCAACATTTCTAGTGTGGTTTGGGCCAACACCACGTTTGGCTGTGGCTGATCCTGATCTTATTAGAGAAATTTTCACTACAAAATCTGAATTTTATGAGAAAAATGAAGCTCATCCATTGATAAGACAACTTGAAGGAGATGGTCTTCTAAGTCTCAAAGGTGAAAAATGGGCTCATCATAGGAAAATTATTACCCCTACTTTCCATATGGAAAATCTCAAAGTAAGTTCAACTTTCCTTTCTTATTTCACCATTTTTTTTTTAAATTAGGTTCGAGCCTTCAGAATAGAAGTCGTAGAAATAACACTAACCACTTTTCGGCGGTTGGAAAATAACCAATTTCTTGAAGTTTTAAAATTTTGACAAGTGAAATTTTAGGATATTATCCTTGAGTTTTCCTTGAAGATTTTAAAATTCCAGGATATAGGCTATTTTTCAAATACATGGGCTAAAAGTGGCTATTTGCAAAAAATTATCAACTAGCCACTTTTCTGCACTGTCCTAGACTTTCAAATTCCACAAGTGAATTTCAAATCATTATCCTCGAGTTTCCCTCGAGGATTTTGAAATTCTAGAAGTGGCTATTTTTTAAATACATGGGATGAAAAGTAGTTATTTGTGAATTTCATTCTATGGAGTAACCTCCTAAAGTGGATTTTTTACCGTACAACTTTGGATTGGTCGGATTAGTGAATTTCACACACCAAAGGCTCGAAAATGAAAAAAAGAGTCACATGTTATAGATTCTTATTTCATTTAACAAGTGTATGTTAATTAATTAATTTTTTAATTTTTTTTGTATAGTTGTTAGTACCAGGGGCAGCTAGCAAAGTGATTGAAATGTTGGACAAATTGACACCAAATTTAAAGAATGGAGAGATAGAAATTGAAGTATCAGAGTGGTTTCAAACTCTAACAGAAGACATTGTAGCACAAACAGCTTTTGGCCATAGTTATGAACAAGGAAAAGCTATTTTTAGGCTACAAGCTCAACAAATGGTCCTTGCTTCTGAAGCGTTTCAAAAAGTCTTCATACCTGGCTACAGGTGCAAATTATTTTTTATTTCTCGTTTCGTATGACCTTTTTCGAGATTTCATTCCCGTTAATTCAGTTGACTAATATAGCCATTGTCGTGGAGTTTCAAATTCTACAAGTGATGCTTCATGATATTGCCTTCGAATTTCACCTATGGAATTTGTGGCTATTTATTTAAAACAAGGCAAAAAGTGGCTATTTTTGGAAGCGACTAGTGAACGCTAGTTCTCCTGTTATTACTTAATATAATCAAAGAGTAAATGCTAACTTGTTTTTTTTTTTTTTTTGTCAATAGGTTCCTACCCACGAAGCGAAACATCAAATCGTGGAAACTTGACACGGAGGTTAAGAAGTTGTTAATGAAGTTGATTCAAGAAAGGACAGATAATTGGGAGAAGAATGAGATGCAAGAAAACAATGGGCCAAAAGACTTATTGGGCCTTATGATCCAAGCAAGTATTAAGGAATCATCACAATTATCATCATCCATTAACAGCCCAATTCATCATAATTCTTCTACACATAATCATAATAATAATCCCTCCATGATCACTGCAAATGATATTGCTGAAGAATGCAAGACTTTCTTCTTTGCTGGTGAACAAACGACGTCGAATTTGCTGACATGGACGACCGTCTTACTAGCTATGCATCCACAGTGGCAAGACCTAGCACGCGACGAGGTGATCAAAGTGTGCGGCTCACGTGCCATACCTTCCAAAGATGATCTTGCCAAGCTTAAAATGGTAGGTACAATCTCTTCGTTAAATCGAATAAATTTGGAAAATTTTGAGTGAAATTGTTTCTAAATATAAACAAGAATGTTCATTATATAAAATGGGACAAAAGGAGTCATGTATATCGGTTGACTATAGTTAATTAATTTATTTGATGTAAATACTGAGTAACGAATAGTTTAATATTAATTTGCTAATTGTACTTGCAAATTATTAAATTATTAGTGTAGATTCCATCACCAGTAGAAGCTAAGTACAACATTACTTCAGTACCAATTAATTTTGAAAAGCTGTCAATTGTCATAAAAAAATATATATTATTTTTTATTTATTTATCTGATTGAGGTATGATTTGGTGTTGCAGCTGAGCATGATTCTCAATGAATCCTTGCGCCTTTACCCTCCGATCGTCGCGACGATTCGAAGAGCAAAGGCGGATGTGGATCTCGGAGGATGCAAAATCCCTCTGGGGACCGAAGTATTGATTCCGATTCTAGCGATTCATCACGATCAAGCTATATGGGGTAACGATGCTAACGAGTTCAACCCTTGTAGATTCTCCGAAGGGGTGGCTCGAGCCGCTAAGCATCCTGTGGGGTACATTCCATTTGGGCTTGGAGTTCGCCAGTGCATAGGTCAGAACTTAGCCATCTTGCAAACTAAGTTGACTCTAGCAATTATACTTCAACGATACGTCTTACGATTATCACCACAATATAAACACGCTCCAACTGTGTTGATGCTACTTCATCCTCAATATGGTGCACCCGTCATCTTCAAACAACGGTTGACTCATGACCCCACAATTGACAAAAGCTCATAACATGTCTAGTCTCCTTTTGGTGTGTGAGTGCATATATTCTTGGAGAAAAGAAAAAAAAATTAAATATGTTGTTGCAAGGATTAATTATAGGAGTAGGGAGAAAATTTATTTTATTCCTTTTTTTCTTGATTTTTTTTTTGTTCACCAAATAGTAGTACTACTAACTAACCAATCAAGTAGAGTCATCATCATGCCTTGTCTTTTTATTTTGCCCAAAATTTCTTGGATTTTCGGCATGTTTATGTTAGGATTATTATTACGTAGTGACTCAATTTAGTAGATTTTCCATCATTTTCCCACTCTTATGTATATGTATATGTAATGTATGTATGTATATGGGATCAAGCCATAGTACAATTTTGTAATATTCTCATCTATATCCTTATTTTTCTTGAATGGTAGTTTGTGTTGCATCTCTTTTTTTAAAATTAATTAAAAAGGAAAGGGAAAAAAGTCTGAAATATATCCGAACTTTGATCGAAATTGTTGTAATAATACTGAACTTTGAAAAGGACATTTTACCCCCTGCACTATTTAATAGTGTATTTTAAAGGTATATATGTGTTCACGTGGATATCATAAATATTGTATCATTATAAATAGTAACGTTTCTACGTGGGCACATATATACCTTTAAAATACACTATTAAATAGTGCAGGGGGTAAAAGGTCCTCCACAAAGTTTGGTATCGTAACAGCAATTTCAATCAAAGTTAAAGTATTTTTCACCCTTTTTCCAAAAGAAAATATAAGATTCGATTAATCAGTGGCAAATGTAGAGTAGACATAAAAGATTTGGTCAAATCCACCTTGTCTAATTTTGGATTGCAAATCTACAATCAACAATGTCGTAAACATAGAAGAATCAAACACCCAAGAGTAGGACTTTGGATATATCGAACCTTAAAACATTGATGGTAAATCTCGAATGGTAATGCCATGAGAACATAAATAAGCAAAGAATCAAACATTTCAGAGTGAGATTTTTCAGCGTGAATTCAAATTAATTAGTCAGACCCTAGAATCCATTGATTTTAAATCTTGAATCTGCAACACTGCAATACCATGATTATAGATAAACAAAGAATCATACATTTTCAGAGTGAAACTTTCCGACGCGAATATAAATTTGTCGAACCTCAAAGTGACTATCGAACAACGGATGAGAAACCAAAAACAAAAGGACCAACAAAACTAAAACTTTTGAGACAATGGTATAATTGCCACTTGTTACTTTGGATGGTGCAAGAATGAAAAGAGGATCAAATAAATTTTAGTTTATGTATTTACCAAATAGATTGGTAAAACCAATACAAAAATTGGGCATTGAATCACGCTAATGAGCCCATTGTTGCAGCAACTATAGTCCCAACAAGCACACATTGGATTTTGGACCAAATGTGAAAAAAACATAAACACTACTTTTAAGAAAATTCAATATTATAAACAATTGAAGGGCAATAGAGAAAATCTTCTTTTTTTCAAGAAATGTTATATTGTTTTGACATAGTTGAATTTTTAAGCACATCCAAAATCACATAGAATGTGACTTCATTAAAACATTAACGATTCTCTGTGACTGATATCTCAACTCTCGAATGAATTGTCGAATATTTGAAAGGAAGTTGAGCCTAAAGTTATCAAATTATTGAAGACTCATTTATTTGAGTGTAACACCAGAAAATAAATAAATTAATTTCTACAAAAAATGTAAAAAAGGTGAAGAAGGAAAATGAATATCATTATTTTGTTTTTTCTTAAATAGAGTATTGATTATTAGTAGTACACCATATTCAATTATGAATTTTCCACTTAGGTCTACTCCCTAATAATTAAGGGTATATAACATTAATGATTAATGAACAATTTCAATTATTTGATACTGACATGTACTAATGATAAAGAGTTGCTAGTACTACTACTATTTTTTATTGAAGTGTCTTTTAGACTATAGTAGTAGAGGAGATTTATGTCTATTTACTTTACAAAGTCCGTGAATTTATTTATTGCAACAAAAAAATACAAATTATTATTGCAATGTGTAAAGTTAGAGTTTGCTTTAAGTTTGCTTTGCAAAGTACATTCTTGGAAGTTGAGGTACCCCTTTTCAATAACTTAGAAAAGGGTATGCATCGCGTAATCTAATTGTCACGATTCAGATTGTTGTGATTGACACTCACACTAACTCTCCGATAGGAGAACCATTAATACTAATTAACTAACCAAGAACTACACAACTAAATCAAACTAAGGCATTTAAAGATACGGAAGCAGGTTTAAATGACCAAAAGAAATACGGAGTTCTCATAAACTCCAAAGGTTTAAATAAACTAGCCAAAATAATCCGGAAGAACAACCCCTAGAACCTGAAAGTCATTGTACCAAAACTCTACTAACGGCAAGTTTAAGAACAAGGGGTACAACCCCGACACTAAACAACACCTTAAACAAATAGTTTGAGTCTGAAAAGAGTGGACTTAAACGAAAAGAAAACTCATGGCAGCCCGAAAGAACTGACTCACTGATCTTCTAAGCGAGGTCTGTCAATAGCCGCCTGAAGATGCCCTGTACTCAACAAAGAACAAGCAAGTGCAGTATCAGTACACAACCACAGTGTACTGGTAGGATCACGCGGCTATCCCAATAAGTGAAACACATGCAAGTAACCACAACATTATAAAAACAAGCGTATACTGAACATATACAATATTAACCATCTTTTCAGGATCAATGTAGCATTTCACGTTCTCAATAATACACATTGGTTATCATTTTAGAGCAACATACAGTCTTCCAAAATCAATCATCATTAGATATGAACGTAATCATCACAAGTAGATACACAACACAATTCAATGGTCCTCTTATTGAACCCATACCCAAACTGTTAGTGTATCGGTACGTGGTACCCGTTCCAAGTTAGTGTGTCGGATCGTGACACCTGTTTTAATATTTATGTCGGTACGTGGCAACCGATCCCAGTTAGTGTGTCGGATCATGACACTCATTCCAATATTTATGCCGGTACGTGTCAACCGATCCCAGTTAGTGTGTCGAAACGTAACACCCGATCCATTCAACAAGCCACAATCACAATGTACATTCTTATAATCATACGATCAAGAGTTGATTCATGGCATACAATTCTTCATTCATATTCATTTACGATTAGTGTGATCAATAATGCAACATTCGCATACATACATGCATTATAATGGAGTAATAACTAACATACATCACACCAACATGAAATCACAACCATCACCTACCTCGAACGAAACTTGAATCCTCCTAAGAAACTTGATTCTTCTTTTTTCGGATTCTTTCCGCTTGTTCTTGGTCTACAAACAATCAATATAACACGAAAATCAATAAATGATGTCTAATTACCCGGATTACAATCAATTTTATCAACCCTAGATCAAACCCATGATCCCAATATCCAAATTAGAGCTTTTTCCACCATAAATCCCAGATCAAAACCCTCCGCCATCGATAATTACCCAAGAAACTAAGTTCTATAAATCGAAATAATGATTAGGGGAGTTAAATTCTTACCTTTAGTATTAGAAGAGGTGGAAAACTGTCAAGAACTTGTCATGGGTCGTTCCTTAGCTCTCAAAGTCGAAAAGTGCAGAATAAAACGATTTTGAAATTTATTTCCGACTTAAATAGCGTATGTCCCGCTACGGCGGCCCCCAACCCGCCACTGCGGCTTGCACGAAACCAGTGAGCAAATTTAAGGATTTCAAACCCCCATTTCACAACACACCTTCATCCTATGACACTCCGAAAATGCTCGTTCACGCTAAGATCAATTTCGGGAGTTCTACTCATCCGAATTCAATTCTATGAAGTCATACAGACTCCTTAACGTCTTAGCTATCTACTCATGAAATGAAATTCCTTATTAAATCACCCAATCGTTACCAGATTTCCCTAGATTCACATGACTCCGATTTCATCTAAATCTGGACTAGGCTAGGAATTCTCAAGTTACTACCAAAAAGTTTTTTGACCCAAAATAAATTTCCGTTGGCTTTTCCATAACGACGAAAATCAGGTCGTTACACTAATGGTCATTGAAATATGTGTAAATTTTAAAGTTTAGAGTTTGAATTTAAGTGAAGACAAATACATACCGAGTGATCTTTTTTTACTCCCTCTGTCCCTAATTACTCATCAACTTTTAAATTGTCACATCTATTAAGAAAATAATTATTGACATAGTGAGTTTACCATTTTACCTCTATTAATTATGAAGTGAATGAATTAAAAACTTAAGTTTTCATGAAGTTCTACATTTTTCAAAATAATTAATTGAGGGTATAATAGGTAAAGAAAATTGTTCTTTCTTGATTTGTCAAAATGGACAAGTAATTAGGGACAACTAAAAAAGGAAAGTGGACAAGTAATTAGGAACAAAGAGAGCATTTATCTAATTTTTTTTACATGTAGACTTACAAAATATTTTGTGCTAGTGAGAGATGACAAATATTTCTTTCATCTTATTTTAACTGTCGTTTTGACTCTTTTCACATTCATAAAGAAAAATAATAAATAAAAGTAGTGATTTTACTAAGTTGTCCATATTTAATAAAGGTAGATTGATATTTTTTTCCTCTAAATATTCTACGTACTTCTTTGATATTAAGAATATAATTAAAAATAATTATCAATTTTAATCTTAAAATTCTAAAATGACAATCTGATAAATTAATCAAAATATGTACGAACTCATCTAAACATTATAAATGTGAAAAGTAAAGAACAATTTCAATACCCCAAAAATATGTTTTTAGTGAGGGGTTGTTTATATCTAAGCATGCATAAAAAAAACTTTTTAGGGCTTTGTAATTTTGCATTTAGCAAAGATCAAAAGCAACAAAATTCCCTTTTTGTATTACTTTTTGGCTTTCTCTAAATTAATCCTTCTCATCATGCTCTAAGAATTTTGTTAGTCCCCATGAAATTGCATGTTCTTGGGACTTGGTAAAACACTACACAATTAATTATATTAATCTCTCTTACTAGCTCATTCATTTCTTTTTTAAAAAAAATTAATTATAATTTGTCTTATAGGGTTTTGTTAATAGGAGCCAAAGCATGCCTTGAGGCATGTGTAACCTTCCATAATTGTTTCCTTTAATAAATTGTAATTTTGAAATGTGAATTTAAAAATAATAATTATTATCTCAAAATATTTGTTATTTTAGAGATTGAAAGTAAAATTAATTATTTTTCTTATTTTATCCTTAATTATAATTGTTCTTAAAGACTAAAAACATTTCAATTATAGCACATAAATAGAATAAATATTCAATGAAAAGAGAGTCAAACACTGCTCCTAATTAATGTTTTTGTAAAGAGCATATAAATGAAAAATACGATAAATATTTTGAAAAGACGACAGAAATAACATGCATACTGAGTATAATCTCATAAGGGTATGGAGATTGAGTGTATGCAATCTTACGTCTATCACATAGAGATAAATACTCCCTCTATCCCTAATTACTTGTCCACTTTTTAATTGGCACACCTATTAAGAAAACACTTAATGACATAGTGAAATTATCATTTTACCCCTATTATTTATGAAGTGGATGAAAAGTTCTACATTTTTCAAAGTAATTAATCATTTAATTGAGGGTATAATAGGTCAAAAAAAATTGTCATTTCTTAATTTGTGAAAATGGACAAGTAATTAGGGACAACTATAAAAGAAAAAGTAGACAAGTAATTAATTAGGGACAGAGGGAGTATATCGTTTTTGATAAGGCTCAAGAAAAGCAATAAATATTTTGAGACGGAGAAAATAATTGTGAATTCCTAAACACAACCCTTTGTATAGTACTCCCTCTATCCCTAATTACTTGTCCACTTTTGAATTGACACACATATTAAGAAAATAATTAATGACATAGTGAGTTTACTATTTTACCCCTATTAATTATGAAGTGGATGAAAAGTTCTACATTTTTCAAAGTAATTAGTCATTTAATTGAGGGTATAATAGGTAAAAAAAATTGTTTTTTCTTAATTTGTCAAAATGGACAAGTAATTAAAGACAACCATAAAAGAAAAAGTGGACAAGTAATTAGGGACAGAGGGAGTATTGTTTATAGTCTGTATTTAGGCAGCACAATGTTTCATAATAATGTCACTTAATTAACATTTTATTATTGCGTCGTTAACCTCGAGTTATGTGCTAGGAAGAATCATAGCCACCTGATTATTTAGTATTTTATTTAGATAGTAATAATTTTAATAATTTTTATTATGCATCTAGTTTGCACGCCCTTTAATTTATAATTATGTACATTATACTCCATATCATTTTGCCATATTCACCTTCAATTAATTATCAATTGTACATATTAATCAATTTTGTATAACTTGAAGTTACAAATCAATCTAATTATTATTAAAAACTACTAAATAATTATGTACATTATACTTCATAGTCGATTTGTCATATTCATCTTTAATTAATTATTAATTGTACATTGTGTACGCATAACTTAGGAACACACTAATCAATTTTGTACAATTTGAAGTTACAAATCAAACTAATTATTATTAAAAATTACTAAATAATTATGTACAGTGTACTTTATAGTGGATTTGACATATTCACCTTAAATTAATTGTACATTGTGTACGCATAACTTAGGAACACATTAATCAATTTCATACAACTTGAAGTTACGAATTAAACTAATTATTATATTAACAAACGGAAAAATCTTTTTGGCTAGAAAATTTGGCCAGAATTTGGCCAGAATGATATTTTACCTAATTTATTTTACCTTTTAAAATATTTTTACCCTTTTAACTTCAAAACCTTTAACTAAAAGATGGAAAAAAGATCAGTATATTTTAAAATAATTTTTTTAAATTTCTGGCCAAATTTTCTGACCATTTAGCACTTCCCTTAACAAACTAATAAATAATTATGTACATTCCTGATCATTTTTTTTATGTACATTATACTTCATAGTCGATTTTCCATATGCACCTTTAATTAACTATTATTGTCATCGTGTATGCTTAACTTAGGAACACATTAATCAATTTCGTACCACTTGAAGTTACAAATTATAATTAACAAACTACTAATTAATTAGATGAAGTCAATTGCTTAATTAGGTGCCTATAATTATACTGTATGCCACATGCAACAAACAGGAATTAAGCATGATTACTTATATCTATTTTTCAAAATGGACACCCTTTTCTTCATTGTCATTTTATTAATATCCTAATATTCTTAGTACTAATTAATTATTTAATTAAGAATTTAAACATAAGAGGAAACTTTGTGCCTTTTAGTAAGCACGCTTCTAAATATTGAGCTAAGTTCAATGTTCCCAACCATTACTAGAAGACAAACTAAACATTCTAATTAGGTAACTTAATTATTAAACATATATAATTCAAATTATTGTTTTGGGGATGGTTAAATAAATTGAATAAAAAAAAGAATTATTGATCTTTGTGCAATAGTTTTTGACTTTTTATCGTGTGGTGAAATGATGAGAGTTCTTCACCCTTAGTCAGACGTCTCTCGAATTTTAAAGTCCTCAAAATGGAGATAATTTCAATAGAAAATATGTGTTCTTTATCTAACAGTTTAAACTTTTAGATGAGATAATCATGCAATACGACATAGTATAAACATGAGGTCATGAGTTCAAATCTCATGGAAAAAAATGGTTGATATGTGAAGCAGTGGCGAATCTATTTGTAAAAAATAGGGCATCGGAACCCGTGGTCCCTTCGAAAAACTAGATATTTTATGTATATATTTTCTAAAATTTGTATATTATTATATTCTTGCACCCGTGCTATAAGAAGTCTATCTGGTCCACATGGTTAAATGTTGAGCTTTTTACCTTGAGGATGAAGAACCAATTCTCACTTAATACATTTTTCTTGATGCATCCATGTTCGGATCAATTCCCACTTAATATATTTTTCTGGGTGCACCCATGTTTGAAAAATCTTAGATTCGCCTCTGATGTGAAGAGACATATTGTACTATAGTATAATTAAGTAATTAGATATTTACTCTTTATAACAATTTAAACTTTTAGATAGGAATCGTTTTACTCTTTAGGAGCTAGGCAACCTATAATCCAAATTTTGAATTAATCATAATAGTGAATTTTAAATATCAAATAGTTAAAAAAAAAAACACTTCCAATAATCGTAGTATATTATATTCTAAATAATAGATTTGTCTAGGGAAAATAGCTTTAAAACTAATAGAGTATAATATAATGATTTGTTGTAGTAAGTTAATTGGCTACTTTAAATTAATCTTAAAAGGCTTAAAGGAATGTTAAACACTGTAACTAATCAGGTAATTAGCACTGAAAAGCTTTACAATTATTAGTGCTACTAAACAAGAATTAAAAGGTTCGCACTTCTGACAACTAACTGCCAACAAGAATAAGATAAGTAGACACAAAATCATGTGAGCTAAAAAGTTAAAGGACGTAGACCTTTAATATATATCCTTTTTTATTTTTATCTGATGTTCGATAACTAGAATTTTGATAATTTGGATCATAGCCATACAAAATCTATTAAAAGATGAAACGTTATTTAAGTGATAGTCTACCTTTATCCTACGTACATTAAAAAAGTATACAATGGATAAACAAAATTTTCTTACGTATATATTTGTTGAATTATCTTGAATTCGAGATTCCTAATAAAAGAGAAAAAACATTATATTGCTCCCATTACAATTCTTGATTGATTTTTTTTTTTATATATCTTGAAAAAAGAATCCAAAATATCATAGAGTTGACAATGTATGACAACAAGAACATATACATATATATATATATATATATATATATTATACTTTTCTAAAACATACTCTGCAAATTTGTATAGCCAAAGGAACTAAGCCAGCTCATTTAATGGATATTTTTTTTAGGATTTTGTAGATAGCAGAGATCCCAAGTAAATGGTTACTTAAGATCTGGGGTTATTATTGTTATTATTATTATTATTATTATTAATAATAATAATAATAATAATAATAAAATTATTATTGTTATTGTCATAATTCATAAATAATAAATGTCTCCTATTTAAGCATTCATGCCAGAGAAAATAAGTTGGCTTGTGTCTGCCAAATGTTAATGTTCTTGTCTGTGACAAAGGGGCAAAGGGCCATAATTCTTTAATTATTTTTAATTATTGAGGAATAATCATTCTTAATTACTTCCTATGGTTCAAAATTGTATTGTTTAGATTCTGATATACAGTGAAATCTCTTTATAATAATATTATTTGTCTTCGTATTTTCTTGATTGCCATAGTGAAATAATATCACAGAGAATCATAGTATAACATAATATAAAAAATTGATTCAATAAAAGACATAATTATTATAGCATAATATTCTTATAGAGAAATCTGATGGTATACATTAATGACATTAGTAATCAGAAAAAACAAGAGAGTCACTTAGTTGATCTTTAGTATATCTTACCTGGCCCTATCATTACTTCTTATTAATAAGATAAGAAATATATCTTTTCTACAATCCTTTTCTTTTGCCAGATGGAAACTAAATAATAAATATTAGTACTCTCTTTTGGGGGGTAAGATATGATAAAGACTAATTAGACGTATCGAATTCACGTTAATTATGAAATTTTTTCGACATAATTCAAAATTAGTTTGATGAAAAAACAGATATTAACCAAAAAATGAAAGGAAAAAAAAAACAAGACTGAACCATTCCAAGAATATTGACATATTTTTGCCATGATCTTGCATTATTTTTTGTCCTAAATAATGATGGCTATATAAATATATTTTCAAAAATTTCTATGGGATGTAGATAAAGTATTGGCCTCTCTTCTGCATTTATATTATTTTGTTCTTGTAATTTAATGTTTGCTCAAATTAAAGGCATAGGTATCATGTGACATTGAGGTGGGCTAAAAATGCAATGTACCTATGCTATTTATGTAATTTAATTTATTGCATTGACATTGACAATAATTAAAGAGAAAATGACTTGCCAAAATCTGAAAAAACTATAAAGAAGATGAAAGCTATCTCATGTTGTCATATGCCAATTGTAAATGTCACATGTCCTAAGTGGTGTTGTGTGTGAAATTGGGGACCAAATTGAGTATTGTCATAATATGTCACAAGATGACAAGAGAGAATGTAATTAATCACTTAATTTATTTTTTATTTTACTCCAACTTAATTTTCCAAAAAAATAATCATAATATTTTTAGCTTACTTTCGATATAACTCAAATTTTCAATTTATTGATTGAGTTCGAGTTTCTAGCGTATGATTTATGTCTGATAGAGTCGTTAGCCTCTAGACAAATGATTAAGAGTCATTAACCTCTCTTGTCTTTATTTTGTTTACCCACTTAAATTCAAAATATAAAAATAAAAACTAGTAGTATTTTTACTTACTTTTGATATAGCTCAAACTTTTAACTTATTGATCGAGTACAAATTTCATAAATTGAAATTCTTATTATTATATTATTAACTTGTCAACTCGATCACTTACCTTATTTATCGTTTAAAAAAGTCGTTAGGCTCTAGACAAACTATTAAGAAGCTTCAACAATTTGGATCAGACAATTAATCCAAATAAACTATTTTCTTTACTCTCTACTTATCTTTTTAAAAAATAATTAGCAGTATTTTTCACTTACTTTCGATATAGCTCAAATTATCAACTTAGCAATCAAGTTCAAATTCTCATTATTATATTCTTGATTCACCAATCCCTTATCTCATTTACTATTTTCTTAACGTGTGATTCATGCATGATCCTCTTAGATCGCCTCTCACCTAAATTATTGGCGCTTTATAACCGTTTGTCTAGAATGAAATGAATATAGAGATATAGACTCTCCCTCTCATGTCTATCAATCTTAACATATTCTTATTTTTAAAAAATAATTATTTTATGATGTTTTTTTAAATCTTAATTTATTCAAATAAGACAATAATTTAGGTGATAGAGGTCTAAAATCCCAACCTAGACTCATTTACTACTCTCCTACTTTCTTCCTGTGAGATAGGAAGCATAATCACATGGGAGTAGCAATCATCAAAGATGCTAAAAAGACAATGGCAGAGGATTTGGTGGAACCACTTTTTTATAAATGTGCAACTCATTTGTAGGTTTCTTTCTTAAGTATCTTTATCAATCTTTAATATAATAAATCTAAATCAATAATTTTTTGTGCTCCCCATATCAAAAAATTTAATGCACTCTGACCTTAGATTAATACTTTGGAATTTTGTGGATTATTTTTGTTTAGTTGGATGGTTTATTGAATATCGTCTTTCCACCTAATTAAAATAGAAATTAATTTGTGTACATACTATCTTCTTTGTATCTATTTATTGAGATTGCATTGCATATATTGTTATTCTATTTAAGAGAGACCTGCACCAATGAAAAGGCTATTTAACATGAGAATTACTAATCCCCCACTCATGAATAATCAAGTGTGACATTTTTGTAACATGAATTAATAAAGTAATTTTAAATTAACTCGGTATGAATAAGATGTTTTTTTTTGTTATGTTTGGTTTTCTCGAGTAAGCGATTATCTTCTCTATAAGCAAGAAGAGAACAAACATCGTAGCTCAATGTATGATAATCTAAGCATTTCACCACATAACTTATCTGCGAATAAGATCATATTTACCTTTACAAGACAAATCTAGAATTGGTAAAATTTACCAATTTCGACTATATATTGAAATTATTAACCACATTGAATGGGATAAACACAATAAGGTAATAAGAAAATGAAAGTTTTTTTGTTTTTTTAGCTATGAATACTTGAATTGAATGGAGAAGAAATTACATGGTCTCTTCATTATACAACAAGGTACTAATGGGCCAAATTCTGCTATTGGGCTTTTAATTACACTTGATGAGCTACATATTGGACTCTTTAAGCCCAAACAAGTAAATGTGGTGCCTAGCCCGACCCATCTTACTCTTATAAATTTCAATATTACTAAACTTATATACACCTGATGTATACACAAAACCCGGTTAAAGTAACTCTAGTACCAACATTGTCACAAATCAAGGTGAGTTCGCATCAAATTGTATCCTGTTACAAAAACACAATCGTAGTCGAATTAATTCAATAGGAGATAAACGAAATAATTTGTGTTTTATTTATATAATTGATATCCCAATAAGACATATATATTGTTAGATAAATGACACATTTATTTATTTATTACCTGCAATATAAACTGATTTTACAAAAAGCTTCATTTATAGTGATCAAATTTGCCACTTTCACAAACAGGATTTAGTACATATTTTCACTAAAAGAAGAAATAAATATAAATTGGGCTGTGCCTAATCTGAATTGGGCTATATGGCTCTGATCATAATAGGCCCAAAAAGAAAATCTATATTTAGGTTTGGTTCATTGTTTCAAATAGCCATTTGGACCACCATTTAAGCTATAACCATTGTGTAAAAATTTACCAGTTTATATATTAGGAACCTAATTCAAACATACGCGATTGAAGTTGTAAGATTTTGGTAGCGAATTTGTGACAAAAAAATGATGTATTTGACGTTTTTTCCTGAAGCTTGCGTTGACAATATCAATCTTCAAACGCATACATTAAAACTAAAAGTAGTTTTTTGTCTTATAAAGTTTGAACTATTAATCTTCATTTCTGTCCATTACGTTTCTCAATAACACCCACTTAATTTGAACTCAATTTTATATTCAAAATCATTTCTTAAATTATCAATATATAAAAAATTACAATCTATAGACCTTTTTGATATTAAATTAGTTTAGCTCATTAACAAAATCGACTTTTCAAAACGAAAAAAATGACAAGTATTTTAAAAAGAAAAAAGCAATATTTTTCAGTTCCAATCAAATATTTGTCTAAAATCAACATAAGTTATAGTGATATGATTCAGAATCCTCCCAACCTTAAGTAAATCTTGTTAGATAATGTTGCTTTTACAAATGGAATGTGCAATATGTGAAGTCAAATTTAATTGAGCATCTCAATATAAATAAATATAAATATATATAATATTGAGTGGATTTTTTTTTAAAAAAAGTACTAGTTGAATGTGAAGGTAAAATTAAGTTGAGATCCAAATTTACAGGCTAATTTATTTGAAGTAAAATAAAATAAAAACAAAATTAGGGGAAATTAATTATTAACTGAAATAATTTACTATAAACGTTACGACAAATTAAAAATAAAAGTAGCTTCGTCTTTGTAATCTCCGGCTCTCCATTTTTCTTCCAGAGATTCAGGTAAGAACACCATCATAAAGCCCTAATTTTTCTCCAGTTTTCGTCGATTTTTTTTTTGAAATTATGCAAATGAAATTGGTTTTTGTATAGAAAGGTTTTCGTCTTTCTTTGTTAAATTTGTTCAGATTATTGCTTGTGGTTTGAGATTGATTTTCAATTTGCTTGTTTTTTGCTAATATGGTTAGATTTTGTTAGCTACTAATTCACTGTAATTGTAATATTGGGTAAAGCTGCCCACCAATAATTGAGCAATTGAGGTCTAGAGTAGATGGGCATTTAGTGAAGAGACGGAGTAGAGAAAGGGGAATCGAACACTCATCCGACAAGGTGGGAGTTGAGCTAGAGCTCAATTGAGTAGATGGGCACTTAGTGAAGAGAGGGGCAGGAAAAGGGGAGTCGAACACTCATCCGACAAGGTGGGAGGTCAGGTAGCCAATCAACTGAGCTACTAAGATTACCCATATCAGAAAAATCTCCTTTTTAGCCTAGCAATAACTTTCCCATCAATATTTAGTTATATTGTATTTGGATGGATGGTTAGGTACCCTTTTGTTTTAACCCAAGAGTGTATTAGAAACAGTCTCTCTATCTTCTTGAGGTAGGGATAAGGTTGTGTACGCACCATACTCCTTGGACCTCATTTGTGGAATATCCTTTTGTTTTGACTCAAGAGTGTATCTGAAATAGTTTCTCTATCTACTTGAGGTAGGGGTAAGGCTGTGTACGCACCATACTCCTTAGACCTCATTTGTGGAATTATTACACTGGTTATGTTGTTAGCTCAACAATGCTTTATAGTTTATGCAAGTGTGGTTTGTGAAGAGAGTAGTTATGTAGGTAGAGATTTTTGTTCAATTTTTTTTCCTTTTTTGGTTGAAATGATGTTTGGAATTCTGGAATTTTTATTTGGTCATTTAGTTTTAAATGCTTGGAAACTATTGATTTTAAAGGTTGAAGCTTTTAGCCAGGAGAGGAAAGGGGGGAGTGGTTGGAGAGGCAATAGTTTTCCAAGGCCAATTGATAGAAGCGGAAACGGAGCCAGTGAATTTTGAATAAAAATTTTTAACAGAAAAACTCCTCTCGGATGTAGGTTTCAACTCAATTTACTTTTAACAAAATAGCAACTTCTACAAGTTTGTCTAAATTTTATTTACTCAACTATTTTAAGATAATCTTTTGTAAAATGTGACTAATGGTAGCAAAGGTGCACGCCAATGATAGTTTTTTTTTTGGGAGAATGTAACAAGTATATAATAATAATAAGCACTAGGGCAGTGCCAAAACCGTATTTACATAGAGGAAGAAGATCATAACCAACTATTACACATCAAAACAATTACAAGGTACCTATCAAATTTATTAAAGAATCTTCCTCCTCTGCTAGACATTCTTTGCACAAAAAATGAAACAGAAGAGAGCACTTTATCTTGATATTCTGTAAACAACTGTTGCTGTCTTCAAAAACTCTAGAATTCCTCTCCTTCTGTATTGTCCACCATATATAGTACAAGCATGAACCAATCTTCACCATTTCTTCTGTCTAACTATGCCTCCGATACTATTCCAACTCTTAAGTAGGTCACAGGTGTTGGCTGGCATACACCATTTGAGTCTAACAATATATAGGAAAGTTGCCACAGTTGGTCAGTGAAAGAACAATGAAGAAACAAACAGTTATTGGTTTCTGTATTTGAGCCACAAAGAGAGCACCTAGAGCAAAACTGGAAACCTTTTCTTTTTAAATTCTCTTTAGTCAAACAAGCCTCTCTTGTCACCATCCAAGAGAAACATAAGACCTTTGTAGGGGCTTTGACTTTCCAGATATATCTCCAAGGCCAGTTTGCAATCTGCTGGTCTGAATTATTGGCTGAAAGATAAGCAGATTTGACTGAAAAGACCCCATCCCTATGTGGCCTCCACTGTAGTTTATCCTCTCTATCTGGAAGACCATTGAATTCTTCCAATGTCTTAAAGAATTCCACTTCTCGTAATTCCCGATCATTTAGAGCCCTCCTGAATGTGAAACTCCACCCTTGCTGCCCCCTAAATATGTCCAGTCTTGCATCAGGAGCTGTTGCAATGCTAAGTCAGTCACAGTTTATACTGATAATTGCTGAGTAATTATAGTTCTAAGTTCAAACTTTCAGATGCCTTTATATGCAAAGCTGATTTTTGGTGTTTGCAGGTGCCATTGTTTGATAAAAATTAGCGGACAATATAGTGGAAGCAGTATGAGTTTCACTGGGGCTTCCATGGGTTCTGGTTAGTTTTATGGTTTGTTTTCGTGTCTTATGGCCAGTGCAGATTGTACTGTTTTGTTTTCTTCAATGGTATCTCAAGGTCGCCTTCCCAAAATGCAACGACATAACAGAATCTAGCTTTCTGTTTCTGAGGCAGCCTTGTTGGAATACTTCGTCTCCTATTATTCTCTCAGGGTGTCAATAATGAAAGATGCTGAATGAAAAAAATATGGCTTCACAATACATTTAAAAAAAAAGAAAAAAGGAAAGGTTTTGGTTCTAACGGCATGACCAAACTCTTAAATATTCTTACAGTGCATTTTTATTAATTTGCATATATAATGGTAAGCAAAGAAAAGTTTGTGAACTATTGTGTCTTCATCATGGAGATCACAAAAAGTATAGAAATGAGACTGAATAACAGGGAAAAGTATTTGTGTCTATATCCTCTTGACTCACTAGTTCGTTTCAAAGTTTCTTTTCTTTTCCTTTTTCAAGTTGGCGCATTTATTACTCATCAAAGGAAAAAGAGTGTTATTGATCATCTGAAGATGTACCAGTAACGTGTTATTTTTGTCTCCTTCAATAGTTCTAATACTAGTAACCCTTCATGTGCATCTATTACAGTTGCTGGAACTGCTCGAAGGGCATTTGAGTTTGGACAGACTTATGTGGTGAAGCCCAAAGGTAAACACCAGGCAACCATTGTCTGGCTGCATGGCCTTGGGGACAATGGTTCGAGGTAAGCTTGTAACACTTTTCTTTTACCTCTTGCTTCTTTGTTCAAGATCCGTATGTTTCAGTATATATCTGTCTCTCAGTGATTTGCTTGGATGATGTTGGATCAGGAAAGTTTTAGCATTGTTCAACAACAAAATACGTCTAAATATTCACTACCTCAGTACCTCCTATATGTCGTGTTAGTTGCATTGTTCTACCATAGCGACCGAGAAAGAATTCTTAAATTACCTATCATCAGAGAGACATGTACTGTCAAAGATGTTTAAAATTATGGTTAGCATTCATTTAAGTTAATAGTTTGCAAATATATTTAGTCCAAGCTAAATAAAAGTATTTTTGTTACTTTTAGTTTTTGAAGAGATAGAATTCTAACCAAAATAATTGCTATACAAAGATTGACTTATGTAGGTAAAGACATAGATATGCTGAAATCCTCCTTAGAGTAGTCTGCTTTAATATTTTTTTTTTGATGACAAGGGAAACCCGCAGCCGCTACCCTTTGGGTGCGCACAGGGTAAAACCCCCTCTCCTATGCAATAGCTCGCAAACCACTTAGGAGAGGTAACCCGCACTAGGCAAGCCCGGTGCGACGAGCTAGACCCAGAAGGCAAACCCCTTGCTTTCGCTAGCAAGGGGTTTCGAACTTGAGACCTCCAACATGGAAGTCCCAAGCCCAAACCACTGGGCCACCCCGAAGGGTAGTAGTTTGCTTTAATATGACAGGTAATTTTTTTTAGGATAATAACTTGGGAAATAGATGAGGAAAGAACTTTAGAAAAAATCAACTTGTCAAGAGAATACTGTTTTCTGTCTGGTAAGACTCACTTATCAATGTTCTACTTGGAAAAACTTGCTAGCTAAATTGCCACATAGGTCAATAACTGGCTTCTCCTTTTTCCTACAGTAAGTCAGTAACAGCAACCCAGTATACCAGAATTTTTTTTTAGACTAATTACCAGTATATAATAGCAAGATAAAGAGCGGAAAAAAAAAGTAGCAAAATACGTTTCACTGAAACCAAACTGTATAAGGAGACTAACCTGAAAACCATAACTGACCTCAGGCATAGAGTTCCCTTAATAGCAGTGTTAATTTTAAAGTTATGATTTTTTACTGCTAGATACTTTTTAATCAATATATCCATTACTTACGTGTTCAAAAGAAATATTGAAGTTATGATTTTGTCCCCCGAACTTTGGTCTAGTGGTAAGAGTGCGACACGTGGTTAGGTGCATGTTACGGGTTCGAACCTTGCTATAGACAAAAGTATGGTGTTTAAGTGGAGAAGTGTAGAGGGGTTGGCCCATTATCCATTGAATTTTGAACCGTGAGACACTAGCCCTCAGGATTCTCGGTTAACATAAAGAAAATGTTGAAGTTATGACCTAAGTTGCACGGACTCTTCACTTTCGGTGCCGCACCCATGTCGACACGGCATGGATTTGGGATCCATACCGGATATGGTAAATCAATTTTGGGTAATTTTGGCCAAAATCAATTGAGAAATTTGAGACAGATACAATGATATCCGAAATCAAAATAAAAGCTAGGTGAAATCATTATTTAGGCGTGTTTTTTTATTGTTAAAGATATTTGTATTAAAAAGTTCGCAACCAGAAATTGCTTTAAAGATATTTCCAAGTCAATATCACTGTTGAATGTGCAATGAACTCAAGAAGTCTATCATGACCTCTATATATCATTTGTAATAGCCATGTTACACCAAAAAAAATGTGAGATGCATTTGTACTTAATAATAATTACAGATTCAAACTTGCTCTCAAAAATTTGTGGATTCCTTCCTTCCAAATAGTCTACCATAATTTAGGCATATTTTTATAATTCTAGTTTTTTAGTTATTTGAATTATTTTTAGGCAAATCCCTGCACCTGTAGGGTTACTTTGGGAGCTATTGCATAGGAGCGGGGTTATACCCTGTGCGCACCCAAAGGGTAACGGCTGCGGGTTTCCCTTGTCATAAAAAAATAAAATCCCTGCACCTGTATCTGCATCCCTGAATCGTAAAATTCAGATCATGAAGGATCCGACCCGAGTTCGAGCAACTTAGGTTATGACGCAGTTTCTGCTTATACTGTTTCCTAAATCTCTTTCATTAGACTCGTTAAAATTTGAGTGAGATAGGTGCTGTTGGGCTTCAAGGTGGTATTGGAAATTTCACTCCAGAGATCTAAGTAGTTGGTTAAAATGTGCTGGATATAGCATGGGCAGTTTTGTCTTTGGGGGTGGGAAAAACCTTGAGTTGAAAGAAGCAGTCAATGCAAATGCTGTAAATGGTAATCTCAATGCGTTGAAGTGAGCTAGAAGAAGACAAGATTTTTGAACATTTTATTGTTGTTTTATTTATCGATCAAAGTATTTGTTTATAAAACTCAAGATACAGTTTGCTGTGCTTACACACTTAAGGTTTTCATCTATGGTGTTTTCCTTTGTTCATTTTCATTCCAAAAATGCTGCCACAAAGTGCTACATGTTTGTAAGTGACCTGGAAACTGTCATTTATTGGGTTGGGGAGCATTGAGGATGAAATATTCCATGCAAAAGTGAGGATGAGGTTTTGAAATTCATCAATCGTCCAATCATATAAGTTTCCTCTGAAGGACAAGGCTCAAAAAGTTCCACTGTCTTGTATCTACGAACCTGGTAGATTATTGTATTTTTTGACTCATATGCTAAAGATAGTTCAGGTTGTCTCACTCAGCATATGTCTCTGCACCAGTTCCACTTCCTACGTCACACTTAAAAGTTTCATGGAACTTCCTACACCTTCATGATAGTCCTCCATAATCCACATCCATAAGGCAACATAATAGTTTCATTCCTTCACCCCTTCCTGGATGAGGTGCATAGCTTTGAGTAGTGCTGTCCTCCAAAAAGCCTATGCTATTGTTGCTGAACCTCCAAAGTGGGTTCCCTACGAGCATTTTGTTGAACACCTTGAGATCTTCGAATCCAAGCCAACCATAGTTTATTGAGGACGTGTTCGTTTTCTAATTCATGAGGTGAAACTTTTTTAGCACATCCTGTGTCCGGAGGAAATTCTGTGATAGTTTCTCCAACTTTTTGGTAACGGTAGCAGGATGTAATATGTTTGGATGCATGTGGTGTGATATTGACCTGTACATCTCTGCCCCTTTTTGACAAATACCTCTTCTGGCATCCTGCTAATTTTTTCTCAAATCTTTTTTATTACTGAGTTCCATATTGTGGTGCTCTTAGTGGTTGGTTCTAATGTGATGCTCTTAGTGGTAAGTCCAGGTAGGCTATAGGAAGTGTCCTAATTTTAAGGATATAATTCATCATTTAATTTGAAATTTAGTCATTTTATTACTTATATGTTAGCTTTAGGATAAGTATGATTGCATTCTTTTATATTAAGTATCTCAGTTTTATTGAAATATATCTAGCAATGGCGTTGGTTGTTTCATGCTAAGTTTAAGGTTGATTGAATCCTTTTCTTTTGTTGCAATGAAAGTGAGCTATAATTCTTGAAATATTGAGTCAATTGTTTGCTATTTATGACTACACGAGTTCCTTATTTTGGATGTCAAGCTTCTCTAAATGTTCTTACTTGCTAGACACGGTGCAATATGTATGCTATATATAACTTGAGTCTCTGTGAAATAAACATCTCAAACATATTAACTAAACCTTTTATAATTTACTTTTGGTTTTCCTGGCAGCTGGTCCAGCCTCTTGGAAACCCTTCCTCTTCCCAATGTAAGGATCCAAACATTGCTTTTTGTACTTGAAAATATCTCTTGTTGACTCTTAAACATGTAAATCTCATAACTTTCTGCTATTAGAATCTCTTAGTAGGCTCTGGTATATTGCTCTTTCATCTCCATGCCTTAACCTTTCGTTGTTGTGGTATCTTAGCGTGATTTTGCTCTTTTTTGTATGCTGCAGATTAAATGGATCTGCCCAACTGCCCCCCAACGACCAATAACTTTATTTGGAGGCTTCCCTTCCACTGCCTGTAAGCTTTGTGCTTGTAGATTTTTCCCATCATTTTCCAATGTAGATATAATTTAGAAACGAACTTTTAATCCTGGCGTGGATGTACATTGCAGGATGTGTAAATTGGATAATTCTATTAATTTGCTACTCTTCTGAAAGCATTGTCCATTCCATCATTGGAATTAGTTTAAGTTGGAAGTCATGCTTTGAAACCCAGGAATAAAGAAAGCGTTATTTTTTCTCATCTTTTGTAACAGGGTTTGATGTCAATGACCTTTCTGAAAATGCTATTGACGATAACGAGGGTTTGGATGCTTCAGCAGCATATGTGGCGAGTTTGTTGGCTACAGAGCCCCCTCATAGTAAGTTTCTCCCACCTGTTATACTAACTTGTGTACCATTATATGAATCACCAACTTCTCTAAAGTGCATGGCTTCACCCATGAAGCAATAACTCCTCGCGTTGAATAACTTCGACACTTTAAGCGACAAAGCAATGGCTTTAACGCTATATATGATGATGCCGAACTAACAGCCCATTTGACCAAGATCTTGGGAAGCCAAAAGTGTTCTTTTAATGCTTATTTTAATGAGTTGAGATGTTTGACCTAGCTTTTAGGAAAACAATAAGAGCTTTTGAGTAGTGGATGGCAGCTGAAAAAAGTAATTGTTTTTTTTTTTTTTTTGATAACCGAGAAATCCGTCTGTGACCCGCCCTTTGGACCAATCACAGCCTTCTAAACTCGGTGGATAATGGGCCCGCCCCTCTAACCTTCTCCACTTAAATACCGGGCTTCGCTTTGCATGGTGTGGGGCTTGAAGAAAAAAATAGTTGTTTTTGGGAAGCACTTCTGGTATCTTGACCAAGAACAAATTGTTGCTCTAATTTTGGCAAAAGTAACTTTCAAATTGATTAGCCAAACACAAATTGCTACTCTCAAAAAGTACTTTTTCAAAGAACACTTCTCAAAAGAAGTAGATTTTGGTGTGACTAGGTCTACTACTTGGTCAAACAGGCTATAAAGGATTTTTAGCTTGCCTTCTCCCTCTTTTTTTTTTTCCCTTCAAAATGTTACTCTTTATGCTGCTGAGTTTTTTAGTGTGACTATGTCTACTACTTGAACTTTTAACGCACCTCATTCTGATCTGGTGTTTGTGAATATGAAATCTCCCTTTGTTTTTCTTTTCTTTTTGGTGTGCGTGTGTTTGGGAGGGGGCTAAAAGTTGTTTGGCTGTACCATTTAGATGTATTAACCATAATGAGAGAAAACGGTCAAATACCCCCTCAACCTATTACCCGATTCTCAACTACACACTTATACTTTACGGGGGTCCTATTACCCCCCTTAAGTATTTTAAACACAATTATTGATACACTTAAAACGTCACCCCCAAATCTTTGTTGCAGAGTGTAATACACGCACCTATTTTTCAGAATTAAAATTTTTTTAAAAAAAATCATCACCAAAATACATCAAGTTTGATGCTTTTCATTTTTTCTCCACCATTCTATTCATCTTCCTAAATCATCCCATTTTTTCTCCATTGTTTCCAAATTTCTCATCTCCTCCAATCCACCTCCATCTCCATCACACCTATCATCCTCAGTCTTTCTTCTATCTTTTCGATCATTTATTTGCACAAAATCTAGTTGTCATTGTTGAATTCAATAAATTGACATGAATGTTGAATCTTTTTATCATGTATCTTACTGCCATTATGGTTCTCCAGTTGCTTTTTTTTGATGAATTTGAAGATGAAAATTTACTTGCCCATTTCAAATTCTAATACCCACTTTCAATTCTAATCAAGAAACTCACAAATTTCAAATTCTAATACCCACTTTCAGTTCCAATCAAGAAACTCGGGTTGCTACTATAATCGAAAAAATTTCTATAGCAGAAGTTGTAATATCATTTTTCAATGTCGGATTGAAAGTATTTTCCATTGAGGTGAAATAAATTAAAGGATTATCATTTTCTTTCTTTTGGTTATGCTGTCTATTTTTAAGAAAGATTTGAAGGTGATGGTCATGAAAAAGTTCATTATGGACTAAAAGTGAAAAAAATGAAAAAATAAAATATTGTATTACCATGGCAAAATTCAATTGCAGAGGTGTAATTTTTTAAGGAGGTAATGGTTAGAGAGAGAGAGTATATGATTGTAATTAATTAAATTTATTGATTAATTATATTGAATTCAATTAAGAAATGACAGTTGTCCAATCATTTAATTTTGACTAATTTATTTGCTTTACACAGGAAAGTGAACACACTTGTTGTGCCACATCAGCACTTAAGAGTGTCAATATCTCTGTTTAAAATACTTCAAGGGGGTACGTAAAGTATTGGTGTGTAGTTGAGAATTGAGTAATAGGTTGAGGGGGTATTTGACTGTTTTCTCACCATAATGACAGTGTCAAACACATATACATGCTAGGGGCTATCAATTTGCACAACCAGCTGGATTTCTTATTTCCTGTCCAACATTTCGGAAGTTGTTGTGTTATATGATTGTTATGCAAGAGTGAATTTCCTTATTTCTAACTTAGTTATCCCATTACCTAGTTGTTACTTAGACATCCATAAAGTTTTAGCAGTAACATCTGAAAAACATTCAAACCTTCTCTCCATTATGATCAAGGGATCTTAATAATGTCTCTTTTTTATTCTTCATTATAAAAAAGAATCAAATTCTTTGCTTTGTTATTTTGTGTATTACAGTCAAACTTGGGGTTGGAGGCTTTAGCATGGGCGCAGCAACCTCCCTTTACTCTGCCACTTGCTTCGTCCGTGGGAAGTATGAGAATGGCAACTCGTACCCCGTCAATCTGAGTGCAGCTGTTGGATTAAGTGGCTGGCTTCCCTGTGCAAAGTTTGACTTCTAGCAATCTTGTCTGTAATCTCTTCAGAGACATTTATGATGTTTTTGTGTTGACTGCTACTATTCTGGCAGGACTCTCACTAGCAAATTAGAAGGGGTAGAGGGGGCTGTAAACCGTGCTACATCATTGCCCATTCTTCTTTGTCATGGCAAAGGTATTAAAATGCTTCATTTTCTCTTTCTTTTTTTTTTATCAGGGATGCTTCATTTTCTCCTCTATTTGCCTTTTCTCAAAGAAAGAAGAAGAAGAGTAAAATACTTTATTTTTCTGCATAGTCAGTTTGAACATGTCCCTAAGTTTCCCTACTTTTTAAGTTGTCACTCACCCTACCTTGGTGGGGGGGGTTGCTTTATATTTGTTAGTGAAGTTCCTTGCCTCGTCATCTGTCACATACTCACATTCATGATAAGTACTGTTCATTGCCTGATCTATGTATAAATTTGAAGAATTTTCTTGTCATTTCTCTTTAATGACCTAAAAACATCTCTATATTGTCCAACAAAACACAAGCTGTCAAATTCTTTTGTTTCGAGGCAACTTTGTTGGTCAATTATCCCAGTTGTTCTCATCGGAAGTAGGCTGTAATTGCTCATTAGTATAAAGCTACATGAGATGATTGGGGAATCGAGAACAAATGTTGGGCCTCTAGAGCCCACCATATTCACGAGATGAGTGTTTTAAAAATACAGTACTAAGATGGATGTGCGTTTGTACAAAATTAAACATAATCAAATGGGGCAAAGCGTTCTAGTAGCACATTAGAGGATGAAATAAGAGAAGATTACTTGAAATGATTTGGCATATTTTACTAGATCTCCACAAATTCACTAATATGTGTATGCGACAATATGATTATTAAGGTACAAACTACTAATAGGGATGATAGCATAAAATCACATGGAGGGAAATTTCTAGAAGTCCTACAATCTGTAAGAATGCAATTTATAGTTAATAACAGAAAACGATGAAATCAAGGAAGCCATATAAGTGATACAACTGCTTAGCATTTAACAAGCTTAGTTGGAACACTTACATTTGGTTTAGCCATTCAAGGTTAGGATAGGTTTGAGATATATGAAACAGTGTTCAAAATGAAATATGAGATAGATAACCCTTAATTTTTTCTTGACAATATGTTGTTTATCAGTATTGGTATGAAAGAGCTTTGAATAGAGTGGAATGGTGGATATAGAGGATTCATATAGCTGACCATTGGTGCCAAATATGAAGAGGAAGACAGTTGGATGACAAAGGTGGTGACTAATCCTTATAGGGCCAGTTTATGGAGATCTATAAGAGACATGTGGGATGAGGTGAAGAACAACTACTCAAAGAAAAAAGTGATGAATGGAAGAAAGACCAAGTTTTGGAAGGATGAATGGCATGAAAAACAGAAAAAGGCAACTTGGAAGCTTTATTTCCAGATATTTTCAATCTAGCTTTGTTTCAACAAAGATCCATAGCAGAGCTATGGACACCACAGGGGTGGAACTTTGCCTTTAGGAGGCAGCTAAATGACTGGGAAATTATGAGAGGTGCTGAATTCCTTAACACAGTGGACACCTTTAATGGGCTTCATATTGGGGAGGATAAATTATGGTGGAGTGGTAACAACAAAGGGGTATTCAAAGTTAACAAAGCTTACAAGATGATGGACCAACCTAGTAATCATAATCTAAATTGGCCATGGAAGCAAATTTGGAAAAATAGGATACCTTACAAAATATCCTGTTTCATCTGGTTATTGACCAAAGAAGCAACTTTGACTCAGGACAATGTGATGAAGAAAGGGATAACCTTATGCTCAAGATGTTTTCTTTCTAAGGTAACATATGAGACGGTGAACCATCTGTTTCTACACTGCACTTACACCCTTAAGCTATGGAGCCATGCCCATTAAAGTCTCAGAGGCTCTGAAGAGCTGGGAGGGAGCAGGAGTACATGCTAAAAACAGAGATAGACGGAGAATTATCCTTGCTGCTATATGGTGGTCAACCTGGAAAGCGAGGAATTCTAGGTGTTTTGAGAGCATAGAGAATAGTGTGCAGGTTAAACTAAACTGCATTATGTTGTTATGTTTTTGGTGTAACCAGGTATACTCAAATGAAACTGTCTCTATAGTTGATGTTCTAGACTCAATTTAGGTTCAGGGCAGTGAAATTTGCAATACATATGTATATAAGGTTTCAATACAACCCATGTACTGGTTGTGATATAATACCAAGTTACTAAGTTCAAAAAAAAAAAAAAGTAATATCTTTGATGATTGATATTTCTGATTCGGGACAAGATGGGAGTGGGCATCGTGGTGGACAAGATGCGGGAAGGGAGGTGGAGATGGTTCGGACATGTGTAGGGAGATGTGCCAATATCCCAATGAGGAGGTGTGAGAGGTTGGCTGTGGTATGCCTGAGGAGAGGGAGAGGTAGGCCAAAGAAGTCTTGGGAAGGAAGTGATTAGGCTGGACATGATGTTGCTTCAGTTTACAGGACATGACCCTTGATAGGAGTGTGTGGAGGTCGAGTATTAGAGTAGGAAGGATAGTAGGTTGCCGAGCATATTAATATCATTTATTACGTACCAGTGGTGTTAGTATCATTTTTATGTTTCCTTATTCTTAGGTTTTGAGTACTACTTGGTTGTTTCTTACACTTTGTTTGTCTTATTATCTTCCTGCTGTTAAGGCTTGTTATTATTGCTTCCCTTTCATATCTCCTTGAGCTGAGGGTCTATCGCAAACAACCTCCCTGCCTTCACAAGGTAGGGGTACACACTACCCTCACCAGACCACACCTGTGGGACTTTAGTGGGTATGTTGTTGTTGTTGTTGATTGATACTTCTGATTGTTATATATAAGGAGAGACCTACAATTTAGAAAGGAAAACAACGACCTTAAGAAATTGATAGAAGGGAAATATAGAAGAATCTAAAAATTGCTTTTACTCTAGTCCTCTACAATGTGCAATCAAAATGTGGAAACAAATATATAATATCTACAGGTTTTTCTTTGTTATTCCCTTAATAGATAGATACAAACACAAGCACTCTCTCTCTTCCTTTTGGACTTGCAAAAAAAAAGGCACTCTTTCAACTGATGAAACGAAGTTTTTCCTTCTTGCTATATCCATTTCCCAAGGATCTAGTATTTTCTTTCCAGCTCTCATCTTTTCCTTTCCAACAATATTAATGAATAGAGATGTATTTATCAGAATTTCCATTTCTTATTTCAAATGTTAACGTGCAAAATAACTTTATTTTCTTTATTCCTTTTTATTATAGACCAGGCAGGGGTGGGGGGGGGGGGCGTGGGTGGGTGGGAGTTCTATCACATGATAATCTTGCTGCTGTGCCTTTTGTAGCAAGACAGTTTCTGCAAAAAGTGGTATTGGTGCTAGATCTTGATCTAATAGTCTTACCTGTTATATTTTTGTTTGATTGACTCAGGAGATGATGTTGTTCCATATAACTATGGTGAAAAGTCTTCTCAGAAGTTACGTTCATGCGGATTTCAAGATATGGCATTCAAATCCTACACATCGTATGTATTTCTAGCTGTTCTGATACTACTCCGTCCTTGATAATAGAAATATCACCGACTCTTTGACTTGTGTTTGACAGACTTGGCCACTATACAATCCCAGAGGAGATGGATGAAGTTTGTGGTTGGCTAACTTCAAAATTGGGACTTGAAGGAAAATCATAAGTTGTACTTCTGTTGGGCAACTTTCATTGCACAAATATGGAGAATCAGCATTATCATTGTTAATGTGTTGAAGCAGCACTGAAAATTTGCTGAAACGCGGACCGACTGATTCACCTTCTAATATTTTGCGTCTTTACATTGTTCAGCGGTCATTTTATGCCTACTGCTGTATTATCTAATCACGATGATAACGATGTTTTGGGTGTTTATTCTTAATACCATTTGATGACAGATAAAATTATGTCCATTGACATGATTTATTTTGGCAATTTAGTAGTATATGGAAGCCAAAAAACTCCCTGTTGCTTTAATTGAATGGCATGCAGTTATTTTTTCCAAGAGACAAGTTATCAAAACAACAGCCACAAGAAACCAACAACAACAACATTCCCAATGACATCCTACAAGTGAGGACTGGGGAGGGTAAAGCGTACACAAATTTTTTCCCTCGTCTCAAGTGCAGGAAACTATAAGAATAAGACTAATATGCAATAGGCACCACCAAATCTAAATCCGTCGAAAAGCAAGATAACACTCCACAGTTACTAACTTTCTATTCAAACTGTAACTAATTAAGAGATCATTTCCTCTATGAGTATCTGGTGTAGTATTAAATAAATGTATGGTATCTCAATTTTCACAAATACTGGCCTGTTTTCATCTTCCAAACTCAGAATGTTTACATGGATATTTGTGACCTCTAACAAAGGCATAACTCAATAGATCACAATCCTGTCACTTTGAACTAATACATATTGCACACTAAAGGAAACCTTAATAACCAAAAGCAAAAAAGGTTTTAAAATCAATGAACTAGTAATACATATAGCAAGCAAATGGAGAATTTGAGCAGTGGCCCTATCGGACAAGTCGATTGCCTTTAATAAACCAATAATACATATTGAATCCCCTGCAGGTAGCATGTTTTCACCTTTGGGCCTCTCTTATGAAAGCCACTTCACGACTTCCGATTGGTGATGACAACAAGTGCTTATCTTGATCTCCGTCTTCGCTTTCAGTTGGTTCATGGGGCGTTGTAGATGTCATTGATCCACTTCCATCTTCTTCTGGATAAAAGAAAGTTGTTATTGAGTGAGTGAACATGTATAAGAGATCTACAGCTGATATATTCAAAGCAGTGTTTCGAAAAGTGAAAAGCGGAAGAAAACAACAAAATCCATGGGACTTGAAGTGAAGGTCACAATTCACATTTCACGCCATAAAACAACAACATACCCAGCGTAATCCCACAAGTCTCAACTCAAAAGAGAAGTTAATCATAGTAGAGTTGGAAGAAGAAAAAATGACAGAAAAATATCCAGATACGAAGCACATGAAACAACAGATTGTAAAACACACGAAGAATAAGAAACTACATGACTACTAAATACTACTAATAAGGAGGAGATTTGGCTAGCACCCTGCCTCTCCCACCTAAAGTGCGACAACACTCGACTACTTACTAAACTTCTACCCTAATCCTACATGACATAAAACAGACCTAACATTTATGAATTTCGTACAAGAATGATCCAATTGCAATTAGAATAACTATTTGCAATGTCCAATATGGAGTAATACCGATACTAATGAAACCCCTGAAAGATGAGATTGAATGAACTGGCCACCTCTGGTTGGGATTACTTTGCATGTCATTGTTTGAAGCACACACTTTTACGAAGCCCGTGGCTTCATCCATAAAGTGATATCCCCTTGATTTGCTCGCTTCATCGTTTTAAGTAACAAAGCGATGGCTTTTGATAATACTGATTCACAGAATAGCTATTGCATTTTCTATTTATCATTACAAGGATATGGATCATGTTACCTGTACAATGATGATACTCAGGAAGCTGTTTAACAGTCGTCGCTTGGAGGCTCTCAGGAAGAAGACAACTGCAGAAAGCACCTGAAATTAAAAATAACCAACACCTTTTAAGACACGTGTCATTGACTCGCCATATATGGTAATTGCATTGAGAGGTTAAAATTATACTATGTAAATAGATAAAAATGATTTTTTTACAAATAAATAAGTTGTTGAATCCCCTTGGTGTAGGACATTTCTTTTGAATCCCCTTATTTGAATTCCTGGCTCCGCCGCTGCGAAGACTTAAGGTAATGTGTAAATTTTGTTGCCAATGAAACATCTTTGTTTAGCAGAAAAAGACTTGCGCCACTAGCGAAGATCAGTAAGAAACCTCACATCCATTAAGCAGAGAGACTATATATCTTTATGAAGAACCAAACAAAAAGGATAATGAAATTGCATATTCCCCCTTTATTTACATGGTTTGTAGATATCATGCTCACAAGAATTGGACGAGTTTAACTCCATCAAATTGCATATATAACTTGATGAGATCATTAGCATGTATGTCAAGCACTTCAATCTCACAAAAGTCAATTAGAGCAGACAGCAACATTAAGACAAGATTTTCAGATGCACCAAAATAAAGAGGCTTAGTATTGTGCCTTCTACAAATCTCAGAATTAGTAAATTGCCACACACCCTCAAATGCCTAAGGTAGATCATATACCTAAATGCTCGCTGCAGTTGAATGCCAGTACATCATAAAAATAATAAATGTGGACAAAGAGAAGTGAAACTAGAGGAAAATGAATTTATAGCAACGACATACCCAGTATAATCTCACTAGGTGGGGTCTGGGGAGGGTAGAGTGTGCGCAAACCTTACCCCTACTTGTGGAGGTAGAGTGGTTGTTTCTGAAAGACCCTCGGCTCAAGTAACTCATAACAACATACAGACGCAAAGCAGACATAACAAATAGAGTAATAAAGAAATCATTACATAGCATTCAGAAAAGGCAGGATAATAATTTAGTGGACCAAATATACATACCAACCCTGGCAAGCCGATTCACCCATCCTGGAATCCCTTTCCCTGTTAATCTCTGTGCTATGTCATCTGTGAAATGGTTACAGTTCTTGGAAATGAGGTGATAGGTATCCCCGTGATACTCAGAAGCCACATCCTCAAGAAATGCATGAAATTCAGAGGGAGGCATCTTAATACGACCCAATGGGACTGAACATCTGTAGATGAAACCAGGGCAGCTCTTAGGTTCCACTTCAAACACGCCACTTATGGGAAAGTCATGCGCTCCATATCCATATTCCATACCATGGACTGGAATTTTTTTTCCATTGGCATATGCAGAAAGCAAAAACAAATTCAAACTCCAATCAACAAGAGGTAATTTAATATGCTATATTGAAGAGCTTTATATGAATGTATTCAGCATATGTTAGTTCTAAATTGCATACTCCACATACAAAAGAACCTAAAGAGTTTATCCAAGTTGAAAATTTTCTTGTTTTTTCTTGAAAAGAACATAGCCAGTGAAAGAATTAAGTTCTTTTGATGACAAATAAGTGTACAAATTTTCCTCAAGTAATTTTACCAGTTTGAGATTCATCTTATCATACTAGACACCACTATGGGGTTTTATGTACTTTCTTGATGCAAAATTACAATGTAAAATTCTTATGTTTCTTATTTGAACTTTTATGGCTCCAAATTTTGAAGGTGATGATTTAACCTCCTATCATGAAACAATCCATCCTAAGATAATGTAAACGCTCAAAGATGCCACTGGCATCCCGCACACAAAGTATCCACGTTAACAGGGTCTAGGGAAGGGCCATGCATTGAGGGGTGTTCTATCCTAATGCAAGCATTAGTGGCTGCTTCCACGACCTGAACTCGTGATCCATAGATCACACAAAGACAACTTTACTTCCAAGGCTCCCCTTCTCATGGTGCAGTGAACATGGATGCCACTACCATGGAGAAAGAGCACCACTCTCTGGCATTTCGTGGATGAAATGCTATAGTAATACTTAAGGAGGACAAAAGTCCATGGAAATCAGTGTGGAGAGATAGAGAAATGAGGTGCTGGAGGAGAAAGGGCTCAATGCAGGAAAGAAGTATATGGTTCCTCTCTCTAACTAAACTTACAGTTTGTGTGTTGTGGAGCGAAAAGTATCTGGGGTAAGGAGCAGCAGGGGGAGAGAGAGAGAAAGAAGGTTGTAGAATTCTTATCTTCCTGAGACAACTGAAACTTCAGGTCTCACTACCTCTCAATAGTTCCATCAATACTTGTATGAAACTGCCACTTTCAAGATATAGGAATCTCATAGATATCTAACAAATAATTTAGGAGACCAGATCAGTAATCCCTGAACACAACGACTACAAATTTTAGCGGTTGACATACTATACTATTTCAAGTATTAAGCTAAATATAAAACTTCCATAAAGAAATGGCTTATCTTGAATACTCCACTGTACGAGCAAAATAAGTTGCATCTACTGTCTTGCAACTCTGGTCATAATTTTTTCTTATCAGGATCTCTTGGGTAATAATTATTAGGAAGTTTATGTATAACAAAATTAATATAACAGGTGAATCTAGGAAATGTTAGTTGGGGTAGAGAAGTGCCATATTTCCATCTTCGGGGTTGGCAGTTCTCGACATTTTCAATGTCTCAAGAATCTGGGAAGGTGAAGCAATGGTATAAGATATCTACACACCATATTAGCAGAATTTTTTGTCCTGTGACAGTAATGCTTGTACAAGCATGACCCTCAGAAGTTTAAAAATTCAGAAAAAAATTGTAGGGAAGAATGAAATGAGAGACGTTAAACAAGTAAAACAGACGAGATCCATTTCATGGACTGGTAAACTGTTGTTTAGTTTTGCATGTTCCATGAGCTCCTCAGTTAGCAAGCAACTAATATATATAAGCTATTCCTTTTACTCTCACCTATTCGTTGACAACGACAAACAAAATCCCAGTATCCACTTACGATGACCATTGCAAAATTTACGGCTTCATGCTTACCCACTAAGTTGATAATCATTCAATACCACACGTATTACACGACTCCCACTAATCTCTTATATCTGTGCAAATCTACAAGCCTTTCTCTTTTGGCCCAACAACAAAGAAAGTAGTACTATGTTTCAATTTGTTTTGAAATTTAAGAAAGTAAAGAAGACTTTTTAAACGAAAGAGTAAAGATTTGTTGAATGTACCCAAATTTACCGTAATCTTTGCGGTATTAAACATATCATGTGGAAGTTGAAAGTAAGGAGTTGTCAAAATAGGAAAGAGGCATTCCTTTTTAAACGGACTAAAAAGGAAATAAGACAAACAAATTGAAACGGAGGGAGTATCAAAGATCTCACATCTCTGATATGAGCTAAACACCCCATCATCAACTTGATATTAGAAAGATCA
>JAJOOO010016027.1:0-14229 GCA_029582685.1 Solanum piurae
TTATATTTATATAACGATAAAATATAATTATAATAAAATAAGAAATATTTTCATTTTTAATTTTTTCTTGAATTAAAGTAAGATAAACATTTGCTAATTTAAAAAATATTATTAGAAATAGAATATGTTGAAAAGAAAATAAATAATATATTTATTTGAAAAAATGAGCATTTTTTTACCCAAAATATCAATAAGGGCATTTTTGGACCAAATTATTGACGGAAAGGGTATTTTTGGACCAAACTACAAACGGAGGGCATTTTTATTCCTTTCGCATAGTTTAAGGGCATTTTTTACCCTTTTCCCTTTTAAAATTAACAAAGTGGTGTAATGGTAACGTTACTTTATGAATATGTGGGCTTTTCTTTATTTTAGGCTAATCAACGGTCAATATGACAAGTTGTAAAAGCCAAATCGAAGTGTATTAGGCTTGCATTTTCTTTGTAATGATTAAAAATATGAATTTAAATATACATATTTTTCTTTCTACTGTATTAGAAGAGTGGGTATCAACATGTCTGTTAGTTGACAATAAAATGTAAGTTAGGGATATTTTGGTAATACTCTATTGTGCTACGTGTCATTTCTATTGTTCTCGTTTTTGCCTCTCTTTCATTACTGTGTCTAGAGGTGTTCCGTGTTCATGGTTCGATTTGGATCAGTTATTAGTTAAAATCAAAATCAAACCAATTTAAATCGGTTTTTAAATTTCTAAACCAAACCAAACCAAATCAAAAAAATAACCGTCAGTTTGGTTATCATCGGTTTGGTTAGGTTTTTTCGGGTTTTATTTTTTTCAAAAGTAATAAGTTTGTTGAGAACATACGCATCTCGATAGACACAAACACTTAGTACATGAATAATTCACAAATAAGCTATTACACGAACAGAGTAATTCATCCAATCTACCAAGTTTTAGAAACTAAAAAAACTCATTGTCAATAGCTGTTACAATTCAAAAAGAAAACCAGAGAGATATGGAAAAATATTTCTACGTGTATTCCCCTGTCCTTTACCTATGCTATACAATATTCAATATATAGGGAAAATTCTAACTAATATGTACACCTGTCCTCTATTTATTTGTTGTTGTGTAACAAACTAATGAGTTGTGCAAAATAATATTTCTATACAAAACTAAACGATAAGATTGGTATCTTCTCGAAGCTTCCTTGTGACTCATCAAGTTGGACACCTGGCATAATTCAAATTAATTAGCTCAATCCATTTTTTTCTTGATCACCAAACTTTCCAACACCCCCTTTCAAGTTGGAGGGTGCTGTAAGCATACCCAACTTGCCCAAAAGTTGCCGATGAGAAGGACCAGGAAGGGATTTGGTAAAAAGATCAGCTATTTGAGATTGTGAGGGGATGTACGAAAGGGAAATTAAGCCAGCCAAAAATTGTTGTCGGACAAAATGACAATCAATGTCAACATGTTTCGTCCTTTCGTGAAAAACAGGATTTTTTGCAATATGAATGGCAGCTTGGCTGTCACTATGGAGAGAAATGGGTAGTTGTGGTGAAACAGAAAGATCGTCAAGTAGTCGGACAAGCCAAGTGATCTCTGCGACTACACGACGCATGGATCGATACTCTGCCTCTGCGGATGAAAGGGAAACAGAAGGCTGCTTCTTGGATTTCCAGGAAATTGGACAATCCCCAAAGCTAATGAAAAACCCACTGATGGAGCGTCGACTTTCAGGACAAGTGGTCCAATCTGCGTCGCAAAAAGCTATCAATTTGTATGAAGGTGTGGAAGATAAGAATAGCCCAAGTCCAGGGTCCAAAAGAACATAGCGCAGCACATGAATTGCAGCATCATAATGAGGTTGGCGTGGCTATTGCATAAACTGACTTAAATGTTGCACAGAGAAAGATAAGTCGGGACGAGTGTGAGTTAAAAAATTCAACTTTCCTATAAGTCTTCGATAAAGAGTAGGATCAGACAATAAATGTCATTCTTCAACCTTGAGCTTGTAAGAAGGGTCCAAAGGAGATGACACTGATCGAAGATCAAGACAAGAAAATTCTGTCAATAATTCTATAGCGAATTTACGCTGAGTGAGAATCAAACCCTGAGATTCACGAAGCACTTTGATGCCCAAAAAATAATGTAAGGGTCCCAAGTCCTTGATTTTGAATTCATCATCCAAAAAGACTTTGATAGCATGAATTTCCTCAACATCATTACCAGTTATAACAATGTAGTCAACATAAACTGCTAGTAAGGTGATATTAGATCCATTTCGTTTGGAAAACAGAGAATAATCATTGAAAGAATGCTTGTAACCCTTAAAATTAAGGGAAGAGGTCAGCTTTGAGTACCATTATCGTGAAGCTTGACGAAGTCCATATAAGGACTTCTTAAGCTTGCAAACACTGTTAGAATTATTATCCTCCAATCCAGGGGGAAACTTCATAAACACCTCCTCCTCTAAATCACCGTGGAAGAAAGCATTATTCACATCGAGTTGAAACAAACCCCAATCTTTCTCGACAGCCACTGATAAAAGGCATCGAATAGTTGTCATCTTGACAACCGGACTAAAAGTCTCATTGAAATCAATGTCTTGCATTTGTATATCTCCCCTTATAACAAGTCTTACTTTCAACCTCTCAAGAGTCCCATCAGATTTCAACTTCACTTTGTAGACCCATTTGCAAGGTAGTGCTTTCTTGCCGGAAGGTAAGTCAACCACATTCCAAGTGTCATTGATAACCAAAGCCTCAATTTCCTTTGCCATAGCTGCTTTCCATCCTGGACGGAGTACAGCCTGAGAATAACTGGCTGGTTCTTGGATGTGGGAAAGAGAGTTGAGCAGTTGTTGATTGGAAGAGGAGAGTCCTGCAAAAGAGAGAGAAGGAGAAGACACTGGGAAGAGAAAGCAATCTGATGAAACAGGGGCTAAAAAAACTGTGTTACAAACATAGTTTTCCAAATAAGTTGGAGTTTTAAGAGCTCTGGTAGACCTTCGCAAAACAGTGGGATTAAGAGACGGTAAAGCAGTAGGAGAGGGAATAGCTGCAGGAGCTACAAGAGGAATGTATTCAGGATTAGGAGCAACATGATGAGGAGAGTCATGAGAAAGGTCATGATTAGACAAAGATGAGGGAATACTTTCTGTTTCAATGAAAGGAGTAGGAGCAGGCATAACAGGGAATATAGTTGGTTCCTTGATTGTATTGGAAAAGGGAAAAATATTCTCATGAAAAACAACATTTCTAGACACAAAAATTTTCTGAGATACGAGACTAAGTAGTTTATATCCCTTCTGACCAAAAGGGTACCCTAAAAACAAACAGGCTTCTGCCCGAGGATCCAATTTAGACCTTCCTTGGGAAAGGGTGGAGGCATAACTGAGACAACCAAAACACTTAAGAATTGAATAATCTGGTTTAATCCCAAATAATATTTCAAAAGGAGTTTTGAAGTGAAGTATTTTGGTAGGACATCTGTTGATCAAAAAAGTGGTTGTCATGAGACAATCTCCCTAGAATTTATGAGGGAGCTTAGCTTGAAATAATAAAGCTCTAGATACTTCCAACAAATGCCTATGTTTTCTTTCGACTACACCATTTTGTTATGGTGTACCTACACAAGATCTTTGATGAAGGATTCCTTGAGAAGCAAGAAAATTACAGGACTCAGAACCACTGCCCAACTCCCAAGCATTGTCTGATCTAATCACTTTGACCTTTTTATTGAATTGTCTTTCAATCATGAAGAGAAAAAATTTTAAAACTGGAAAGGCATTGCTTTTGGTAGTTAATAAGTAAGTCCAAGTCCCTCTACTATAGTCATCTACTATAGTAAGAAAGTATTTGTAACCATCATAAGTGGGCTTCTTATAAGGTCCCCAAGTATCAATGTGAATTAAATCAAAGATATTCTTAGAAGATATAGTACTATTTGGAAATTGAAGCTTAACTTGCTTGGCTAGAGGACAAATTTCACAAGGAACATTGAATTTAGAACAAAGAAGAGTAGGAATTTCATTGATGTTTTTCATATTAGATAAGGGCATGTGGCCTAGCCTAATGTGCCACAGCCTACTGTTTACATCAGAAAAAGAAACAGAAGACAAACTAAATGGCAAATTGCCTTTTGATTGTAAAGCAGAATTAAGATAAGCAGTACAAGACTTGACAGATTTGGACACCACTGGAGGACAGGATTGCAGCACATAGAGACCATTGTGAGAATCACCAAGGACCTTGGGGCTCTTCATTGAAGGGCCCTACATTAAACAATGAGTGGAATTAAACACAAGATGGTAATTGAACTGAAGGCATAATTTATGAACAGACAGAAGATTGTAATGGAAGTTAGGGATAAATAAAACATCATGTATGATCATTCGAGTGAATAACTTGACAGAACTTGCATGAGTGACTCTGACTTTCTGGGAATTTGGTAGAGTAACAAAGATGGCCTTAGGTAAAGCTAGAACGGAAAGAAAGAGATCTTTATTAAAACACATGTGTTCGGTTGCACCTGTGTCTATGATCCAAGAATTCTCACTTATTGAGGTGTTCAAATGGCTAGAGTTAAAAGAAAAGGGAATAGGTGTTTTACCAACACAATTATCACCAGCTGTGGCAAGGGAAACAGTGCCATGATCATCAGGTTTCACTTGATGCAGTAGCAACATCACATGTTCCAGTTCTTCCTTAGTGAGAGGCTTGATTTTCTCATCTGCATTATACATGAACTGACCACCGCGTCCTTCATTAGCTTGAACAACACTCCCCTGCACAGTGTTCTGAAAACTCTTTTGTCTAGTAAATTTAAAATTTGCTGGATAACCATGTAGTTTGAAACACTTATCAATAGTATACCCAAACTCCTTGCAATATCTGCAGACCAAACCAAACTTCTTGCTATCAAATTGGACCCTTTGTCCCTTAGGATCAGAACCATATGGCCTTTGTCCTCCATTGTTATGCCCTGTCACTATGAATGAAGAAGATTCTCCTGGGTATTTGGGTGTAGTATTCATTTCCCTCTGTTTTTCCTCTTGAATTAAGAGAGCATATGCATTAGAAATACTAGGTAAGGGCGAGATCATCAGAATGTTACCTCTGGCACTGCAATAACTGTCGTTTAGTCCCATTAAGAACTGCACCAGTCTTTCATCTTGCTTCCCTTTGATATTCTTACCTCTTGCTTCACAGGTGCAAAGAATGGACATATCTATGTTGTCCAGTTCATCCCACAATTTCTTGATCTTGGTATAGTAGGTTGCTATATCAGCAGCACCTTGCACCAAATCACTCAATTCTTTCTGGAGCTGAAAAAGTTTAGCACCACTGCTTTGTCCAAATCTTGCTTCAAGGTCACTCCAAAGTTCTTTAGCAGTGGAAGAATAGATAACACTCTCAGAAATTTCTCATGAAAGAGAGTTTAAGAGCCAGGAAATTACCATGTTATTGGCCCTCAACCAAGCTTTGTGCATATCTGAGTCAGCTGCTGGTTCAGGAGAGGAACCATTAATAAAATCTGCTTTGTTTTTAGCAGTAAGAGCAATTAGCATTCCTCGCTTCCATCCTGCAAATCCCTTACCATCAAAAGCAGTATTAACTAGGAGCATCCCTGGAGAATCATTAGGTGAGATAAAGTAAGGATGAGTAGCATTCAAAAGCTCAGTAGGAGCTAGATGTGTAGTAGCAACAGCTGGAACATTAGGAGTCACACCAGTGTTGTCTCCCATTTCAGAAGAAAAGAAAAATTTAATGGGAAGTTAAGCAAAAATATGATATACGCAGAGAAAGAAGAAGAATAGAGTTGGATTCTTCACAGAACCTGCTCTGATACCATGTTACAATTCAAAAAGAAAACCAGAGAGATATGGAAAAATATTTATGCGTGTATTCCCCTGTCCTTTACCTATGCTATACACTATTCAATATATAGGGAAAATTCTAACTAATATGTACACATGTCCTCTATTTATTTGTTGTTGTGTAACAAACTAATGAGTTGTGCAAAATAATATTCCTATACAAAACTAAACGATAAGATTGGTATCTTCTCGAAGCTTCCTTGTGAATCATCAAGTTGGACACCTGGCATAATTCAAATTAATTAGCTCAATCCATTTTTTTCTTGATCACCAAACTTTCCAACAATAGCATAAAGTTGGTTCAATATTCCGGAGATCTCAACATCTTGTCAATAACTTTTCAATAAAATTACACCTTAAAATACTAAGAAACTACTTCTAAAAAAAACAATCAATATTTCATAGTCAAAACTAATCAATTACCATCTTCTTTAGCTTGAGCTTTAAATTATTCAATGTTGCGTTAGAAAATTTTATAAAATACAGAGAGAGAGTGTGATCTTAATAAATTTTTGGACTTAATTTTTAAAGTTTCAGTAGCCAAAATTTTTAGTAAAACCAAAATCAAACTAAATAATATCGATTTTTCAAAATTTAAAACTAAATCAAACCAAATATCAATTTTTTTAATTGGTTTGGTTCGGATGGCGGTTTGATTTGATTATATAACCATAACCATGAACCATCCTAACTGTGTCCATCTTCTCCACCGCAAAAGCACAACACAAGCCATAGAAGACCACTCACAATTCCAATATTCTTATTAGTTTCTTTTTAATCTAAGAACTCAAATCTACTTGGAATTGTATACGGAAAAAGGAGATCTGAAAAATTGAAGTTTTTTAAAATCAGAATTGAGTTTCACTCCACGATTTTGGTCATAGTGGAGAAAAGCAAAAACTATCCAAGTTAGAAGAATGCTTTATTTGTATGAAATTGGCTGGCTATTCAAAGTTCTTGCATGCGAGTATTTTGCCATTTTTTGCTTTAATTTTTGTTGTTGTTGAAAGTTATAGCATTGCAGATTGTTTTTTTCAAAATAATTTATTACTGTAGATCTTCTGAGACTTCCAGTTTACATAATTATATACCAACTGATGATTAACATGAATCTCCACTTTATTCTTGCTTTCATTTCTATTCATAATTTTTCTAGGTCATGAATATGCATTGTTTCGAAATTTTGCTTCAATAAAAAAATTGGTAGCAGAAATAAACCGAATTCTGAATTTAACCTTTGATTTATTCCATTTATGCCTCTAACCAAGGCAGGCCTATCATTCAATTTTCTCTTTGTTCTTACAGAGTTTTAAGATTCGTTGGAATTTTGGGATTATGAACATTTATTTTAAGTGTTCCTTTTTACTTGAACATTATTATCAACTAACAAGGAATGGACTTGCTTTCATGGTTGATAGGCAATGTTCATGTCAGTTATAACTGTAAAGATTTTTGTCCTTGTGTTTTATGATTGTGATTTTCATGGCTATTCTGTGAGACAACTGAATAATTTGATTCCAATTAAGAGAAAGTGATTAATTTGATCAACTTTAATGACCACTTAGTTAGTGGCGGTAATTGATGGTGATGATTGATCATTGTGGTTATAGCTAATAGTAGTGTCGATAACAATGGTTAGGAAAAATATGGAGAACAACAAAGTTTAAGCAAGTTCCATTTCTATCACGGACCAAATGTCTACTCAAGGTAAAATTAAGTCATTTTATTGACAAAAAATAGTTTAGCAACTTTCGTCTATAGGGAAATAGTTCAAATGTCACAAATAGAAGAAAGAAAATCCCTTGAATGTTTCAGAGTGTTAGGCTCAACTTTTTTCTTTTTCTTTGAAACTGCAATACAGTATTTGATTATACTATAGTTAGTTTATTCAGAGGAATACATTGACAGTTTCAAGAATTGGATGCTGTCATCAAATTTACTCCTTTGAGTTACTGCCAAGTGACAGCAATGGGACTTCTAACTATATGTGCTCTTGAAATCCAAGTCAGTGAACCAAATGTTGAATCACCACGACTCCTTTTTCCCCTTGTAACAAACCTCACTTTGTATCTCAGTTTCTGACCTTTTTTCTGAAATTTCAGAATTTTTGGCTTCACAGTGACTGATACTCCATAAGGTGTCTTCACTTGTACACTGTAAGTACTCCTGGGGGTCCCAACATTTGTCACACTTCTTTTAAATGTCTGGATCAGATGTTGGTTCTTTCTGTCGAAAAGTACAGCGAAAGAAGGGTAGTTTAGATCACCAAGTGACTGAAATGAATGACTATGACAAGTATAATTTTCTCTCAACAAAAGGGCTATTTGGGAAGAGTTGTAGTTTAGGCTACAGATATAATGTAGGTAATCTTCGGTTGAGATATCGTAGATAAGGCCTGGATCAGAAGCCCTTTCAGGATCAACATGTCCTGAGCCAAAGATGAATGGTGTAGCTGATATTGAAGTCTCGGTAACAGCATCTGCAATTGGAGTTCTTTCTTTGTCAAGGGTATAAGCAGTTGTCATTAGTGCTGACTTGATTGCTGCTGGTGACCAATCTCTATGGACAGATTTAAGCAATGCAGCTAGTCCACTGACATGAGGGCAAGACATGGAAGTGCCAGAAAGAATGCTGAATTGCACGCTTCTCTTATCGCTCTTTAGCATTGATGGGCTGATATTTGGAG
This sequence comes from Solanum piurae, assembly GCA_029582685.1. Taxonomy (NCBI): domain Eukaryota; kingdom Viridiplantae; phylum Streptophyta; class Magnoliopsida; order Solanales; family Solanaceae; genus Solanum; species Solanum piurae. Next base: position 8,533 of record JAJOOO010016027.1, read on the forward strand.
GCCAGGCAGCTATTATGTCCACACCTGGAGCAGTAACATCCGGCTTGATAATATCCGGTCCAGCTGCACTAGGTCCTCTTGAGGAAAAGGCAGCCACTATTGGTGCGCGATTACCATAAACTGTCCCCTCGAATTTGATTGAAGCTGTGGCTGTTTTTGTCAAGTTGATGTAATTCTTGATAGCAATGCCAGCTGAAGCTCCCAAGGATGTGGCAGGCAGGACATGAGCATCGGCATAAAGTTCATCGCCCTCGTCAACTCTATTTACCATAATCATTCCAGCTCCACCAGCTATTTTCACTTGCTCTCCCTTTTCAGCTCTGGCATTGATTCCTTTTTCACAGACAACAATCTTTCCTTTGACTAATCTTGAAGATAGTGTCCCGTTGGTGCAAAATCGAGCTCCTTCCCCACCTGCTGTTCTTCCATAAACAAGTGGCAATTGCATTGTAGGCTTGCCTGTGTACAATGAAGCCCCTTTAAAAACATGTCCATCTCCAAGCTTGACAGTAGTTGGAAAGCTGCGGTCCAACGAGCTTGCAGCAACAGTCATAATCCATGGTGCTGCATTGCCAACACTTGAATTCAAAGGCCCTGAATTCCCTGCTGAACAAGAAACAAAGACCCCATGTTGGACTGCACCAAATGCAGCAATAGCTATATTATCTACATAAAATGGCTTTGGCAAGCCTCCTAAAGAAAGTGACAATACATCCACCCCATCAATAACAGCTTGATCAATAGCTGCTAAAACATCAGAGCTTGAGCAGCCTAACATGAAACAAGCTTTGTAAACTGCAATTCTTGATCCATAGCTCATACCACCAGCCAAGCCTTTAGCCAAACCAAAAAGGTTGGCACCATTGACAAGATTTCCAGCTGCTGTTGAAGCAGTATGTGTTCCGTGTCCTTGTGAGTCTCGCGGTGATCTATAATCCTCTTTTTCATTGATTTTCCCTGCAGCAGCTTCATATCCTTTGGGAAAAATCCTTGCACCAATAATCTTCCTATTACAATTTGATGGAGCAAATTTTGTTCCAGCTTCACATTTGCCTTTCCAACGAGAAGGCACTGGTGGCATGCCAAAATCGCGGAAACTTACATGTTCAGGCCAAATTCCAGTATCGATCACCCCAACGATCACATCAGAGGTCAAATTTGGACCACTCCAAAGTCCTCTGCCACTTTTCAGCCCAAGAAACTGAGGTGAATGAGTTGTGTGTAGGCTTAACATTTCATCTGGCACAGCTGTAAGGAATCCATCAACTTGTTTTAGTGATTCAAGTTGTTTCTTGGAGAGTTTCGCCGAAAAACCAGAAATGGATTTTTCATATACATAGAGAAGCTGAGGAGGCTTTTCTTCTTGTTCCTCTTCACTATCATCAGCAGATATAGAACTAATAACATCTTCATACCATCTTTTGGAAATCCCAAGATTACTGTCTAATGATCTGACTTTGGTCTTGTCCATATGAACAACATATATGTCTTGTTCTGCTAAAGTAGATGAAATCACTGAAACTGTACATGCTAACAAAAACATGCAGTTTCTGAAGTTCATCTTCACTGCCAAACAGGGGGAAAAATTTGAAAAATATGATAAAAGGTCATCCATACAACACTATATTTATAATATAGGCGGAGGAGTTTGGGAGTTCTAAATTTTAAGACAAAAGATTGATAGTGGGGCTTGAACTCATGTCACTAGTGTAAACGGCATTTTAAGTGCGACCTTCCTTATCACTAAGTTGTCAATCAATTTTGTTAGGAGGTTCACAAGTTAATATACATATATATTTATTTGATTTTCTAATACATATATATATACAGGGTCTACGGAAAAACTAGTGGGTTCGAACGAACCCACAAACCCCCACCAAGCTCAAGCTCCGTCTGGTTATGAGCCGACAAAAATATTAAATACTCCGTACAAATACAAAAGCATTCATACTTGTAGGATTTAATTACATGAACAGAGTACTTTGAATTGCAGTCACTTCTTGTGAGCAAAAGCTAAAACTAATGCACTCTAACGTGACAAGGCAATGACATCACCATCTGGATATCAAAAAAATATAGTATATTATTTTTATTTAAAAAAAAATAAATTACTAAAAATTCGGTTCATCAAAGTTTCAAGACCCTTACACCAAACACCAAACCGAAGAATTAAACTTTCGAAGAACCGAATTAGTTCGATTCGATCCGATTTTTTGGTTTTCGGTACTTATGCACACCCCTAATGAAGCCATACTCGTGAAGCAATAACTTCAACCACAAACCACTACATCTAATTAAGGTTGAAAATGTGAAGCTATTAAAGCAAAACTAACTTGTACTATTTAGACGTGAAATATTTTATATATCACGTATATTTAGAGCATAAAGGAAACTGGTACATGTATTTAATTTCTACCTAAAAGGTCTGTCTACCCAGGGGCGGTCCTACCAAGGTTCAAGTGGGTTCATATGAACCCACTTGGTTGAAAAATAACACCGTATATATATGTATATTTTATCAGTTTTTAAAATTTTATATGTATATATTAACTTTTGAACCCACTAACACAAGTGTGACCCTTGGCCAAGTGGTGGAGAGGGTTCAATTTTCCCAACCAACCCGAGTTCAAATTCCTGTTGCCACATTTTAGTTCTATTTTTTATATCTTGAACCCACTTCGTAAAAATTCTGGGTCCGCCACTGTGTCTACCTAATAATTAAGTTGTGTGCCATAGCGAATCTGGAGTAGACACGACAAGCTTAATTACATGTGTACTGCCTAAGAAAAAGATATAAAAACATGTACATAAAAAAGAAACAGAATCAACTGACTTTAAATTCTGAATCTGCCACTAATACTCGTGTACAGGAATGTTATAATGTGCATGGTGTTGTAAACATGAATATAAGGAGAAAACATACCTTTGCTTTGGGATATTCAGCTCAAGTACTAAGGAATGATAAAGGTTGATGGAGAATTTAAATAGGCCAAGGGAAAGAGTGTGACAAATTATGGCACTTTATTTTTGCTAGTTAGCAATAAGGAAAAATGAAATTAAAAGCTAACTTTTTTTTTTAAGAAAAAAAAAAGGTGGAAAAACAGCTTAAACAATTGAGAGGAAATAGAGATATGATGGAATAATGCTGGCTTTTAGGAACTTCTATAGTGCTATATATATAAAAATACTTTTGTGCAATCATTGTTCAAAGAAGTTGTATTTCTTATTCATTGGGTCACTTAAAAATGGTGATACTAAATATAATTGTTAAATAATTAGACCCCACCAGAAAAAAAAAAGTTACTTAGCTTCATGTTGTTCATATTATTATCTTTTTAGATTCTTGTACATATATTTAGACGAGATTTTTTTTAAAAAAAAATTCATATTAAAAAATTTCTTGTCAAGTTAAAATTAGATAAATAAATTAAAATGGAAAGTGTACATAAACTAGGATATGGTACTATCTTGAATCAGGATCAGAACTACCATTGTAGTTATGAGTCCTACCGAACATAATATTTTTGGCTCAATCCATAAATTAAGTTTAAAAAACTTTTGATATGTATGAATAATCTATTTTATATATAATAAGAAAAAAATAATCATGAATTTTAATTTATAAATTAAAAATATTGGCTCCACTCCTATCTTGAAAATGGGTTAATACATATAATATTTTTGCTTAAAGATAAAAGATTAGTTGCCGGAAAGACATTCGGTGACGGCCCTCATAAATGTAGCAATCTACTTGCTGTTTCGTAACTGTATTATATGTTTGACTTAGTGGTGTTGCTGTTTCCTTTTTTTCTCTTCTTTTCCCGCCTAGCAATATTCGATATTCACATTAAAGTTCGATTAAATTTAAATTTATTTTAGTTTCCTAACAAAAACGACTCCGTAGTCAGGGAATTCAAACTTGAGACTTCTGATTAAAAATGAATGAGTACTTACCACTCTATCATAATCTTTGTCGATTGCTTTTTTTTCTTGTGTTGTGACCAACCAAAAATGTAAGATATAATCAATCATGTGTGGTGGCAAAAACATTAAATGTTAGGTTTTGGTCAGCTCCCAATAGCTTGCATTCTTACTTGTAACCAATAATACGGCTGAAAATCTGTATAGTTATTGTTGACCTCTGTTGCTTGAATTGTATTTTACTAATATCTTCTGTGTGTAATAAATGGTACTTAAATTTCAAGATTTCATTTTTATATATATATATATGGTGAACAGCAAGCAACAAACCGTGTTGCCTCTTTGTGTTGGTAAAAAAATAAATGCAATGCTTTATATAATGCCTAATGCAACCCCCCCCCCCCCCCTCATGGCTTGGTAATAAAAATTTAGAGCAGTCTTTGAAATTTATGAATTTCTGCAACAACCTTAATTTAATATACAATAATAATTAGGTTCATAATCGCGTACATCATACTCTGCATCCGCCACTACTTATGATATGATTGGCATTTGGCACCGAATAGGACAAAGTACAAAATTAACGCATGCTTGTTCAGTTACTCTAGAGTTGAAAAATGTGAGTGCTGCCAAAATAAAAGAAGGCTCTTGATTTTTGGACCATAATTTTGTTGGTGCACCTAAAACCTAACCCATTCTTTTGTTTTCCATCATTTGCATAAATGATATCTTTGGCACTTTTCTTGCATTGCACGGCTGCCAAAAGCATCTCATCCCAAGTCGAGTCGAATATGAGTCGATAAAAAATGAGTTAAATAAAAATAGATAAAATACTCGGCTTGATTTAATAAATATATATATATATGCTAGCTAGCAGTGTAACTAATTTTTCTATTATCTTGTTGTAACAGGTTGTCTACCATAAAGTTACTAATTTTGTTTATCACGAGCGGTTACTTGTAGTTATTTGTTAAGTGACATAAAAGAGCGTAAAGGCGAGTACATATAAGTTGAATTTTATTGCAGAATAAGATCTAGATGATATATACCTAGCACTAGACACTATAATGGGGTTGTTTAGTGTTGCACACAATCATTGTAGTAATATTTTGTTCAGTCCACTTAGAAATTATATTCCCTTTCTTTTATGCTGAATTTGTTGCATTGCTGAACAAAGAAAAGCATGGAATTGGAAGTGTTTCAAGATATCACTATTGGTTGTGGTGGCCTATCATTCTGTATCTGACTCTTGTTGGTTGTGTGTGCACTACTACTTTTTTGTATGTTTATTTAAGTTGTGGATTAGCAATCACTTATATATCTCTCCATATATATTTTGATTAGTCAAGGTCAACTATATAAATCTTCAATATTCATCAGGTCATCGATATAAGTACTTGCAAGATTTACTAATTATTATAGTTGGACCAATTTTATATTGGATATCAACCTACAGTAACCCTCCTCCTTTGTTGTAACTTATAAGTTGGCTATGCACTCACAAGATTTTATAGAGATTTGTTGGATGACTTTTTATATGTTACTAATAAGAGATTAATTGATAAATCACCTTATGCTGACCCCAAAAATGTCCTTAGCTTTATAACAAACGACTTTATGCTCCCCTAATATAGATGATGACTTCTACCAATAGTTTTATTAAAAGATATTTTTTCAGTCCTACCTTGGGTTCCATTTGGTGATGATAATAGATAATGATCTACATTGGTTCAAAACTAATGTAGTAGGTAAACAATTTATGCGCGCAATCATTCA
>JAJOOO010016028.1:0-30849 GCA_029582685.1 Solanum piurae
ATAATACCGAGTTGGACTAGGGTTCAGCGTACCCATATAGTCCCAGAACTACGAGCCACGTAGGTGTAAGTCCCCTCTGTGGGCAACATCAGTTTAGTGATCACGCCAGCATGCCTTTATACCTCTGGCAGGGTATATTGGGTCCTCTCGATGGGACGTATACATTGGACTCCACATTTAGCTCATGTGGTTTTATTGTCGGTTATTAGTATCTCCCACAGTTCAGTCATACTCCATTGCATTGACCATATTTCAGTACAGTCAGTATTCAGTCTCAGCATGTTATAAATTTGGTCATTACATCAGTTAGCTCAGTATTCAGTATTTTCAGTATCTATATCATGTTCAGATTATTTCATCGCTTTATTGGTTGTTCAGTTATGATGTTATTTCATCTTTACTCTATCCTGCATGCTCAGTGCCTTTCAAGTACTGACGCATACGTGCGCTACATCTTCTCGTGATGTAGGTTCAGGTTCTCAGTATCCAGATCACGCTTAGATCGGTTCCCGATCTCCAGTTCAGCAGAATCAGTAGTGAGTCCTCATTCTCCGAGGACAATAGTCATGTGTTTCTTTCAGTATTTTTAGTCCTTTATTTTCAGGTTTTTTCTAGACTTAACTGGGGCCTGTCCCAGCATTTTTAGTCAGTTAGAGGCTATTTTCAGACATAGTTAGATTCAACTTAGTATTGAGTTAGTATCTTCTTTGTATTAAACTCATCAGTTATCATTTATCTCAGTTATAGTATATGGGTATTCCCCACCTTTTCATTTTAATTATGATTTAGCTTCCGCATCAGTTTATTATCTTTAGTATGCTCATGATCATGCCATCAGGGTTAGCTTGGGATCACTTGTGGTCCTAGGTCCCGTGTCCGTGTCTCGGGGGTAGTCTCGGGGCGTGACAAAATACATAAGGAAAAGCAGCAAGACTCCAGATATGAAGAGCTCACAACAATCTGAACAACAAAGGGTCTTGAATGAGTGAAGGTCGATGGTGATGAATCTTGCTAGGTGTTGCATCTAAAAAAAGTGTAAAAGTGTAGTATGACACTACAACATTTTATGTCTACAACCACCCGAGATAAGTGTGGCCTAAACTATGAAAAAGTATGGCCTTTGATAAAAGGCCACACTTTTTTACTTTAGGCCACACTTTTCCAGGGGTGACCGAAAGAAGCGTAACCTTAGAGTTTAGGTGACACTTTTCAAGTGTTGCCTTATCAGCTACGCTTAAAATCATAGCCTAAAAGGCAAAAAGGCGACGCTTTGCAGAACGTCATATAGCAACATTTATATCTCATACAACTACACTTTCAAGCGTGACCTTTGCTTCCTTATTGCCCACGATTTTAAAGTGTTGTCTTTTCTATCTTATGTAGGACGACACTTTGAAGTGTAGTCTTTGCCCATGTGCATACCACAATTTACATGGAATATGCTACACAATTGACAGTCCTATGGCTACACTTTTAAGTGTGATAATATTATTTTGCCTATAAAATATTTATATGCCACAATTTCTAATTAAAAAACAACAATATTGTTTTGGAATAAATAATCTCAAGAATTAAATTAGCTAATAAGTAATTCAAATAAATAGATTTGCAATAACCTTCAAAACAGAATATGTCGTGTGTACATACACATACTTATAAAGCAATATTCTAAATATATGTACAGTAGTTCAAAATCTCTTACAATAGTTCAATATATTCTAGCAATGAATATATTTCACAAAATCAAATATAATGTATTCAAACTTGTAACACCTCGAAAATTAGACTTAGAAGTAGCAGCAGAAAAACACCAGAAAATAGTGGACAATGGCAGTTTTCAAGGACCGTGAAAGGAACCACGGTCCGTTGACTTGCCCATGGTTCACACCCCCAGAGGTGGTGGACCACAGAGCCCTTCACGGGCTGTGAACCACCTCACGAGCCGTGGGAAGACTCGTGGGGGTGAGGTAGAACCTCCCAAGCTCTGGCGTCATACCACGGAGCCCTCCACGGGCCGTGGTCTTGATGATGGGACATGGGAGGGTCCGTGGACCTGAGCCACCAGCCCAAGTGAAGAACCACACTAACCTTTACGGTCTGTTGTCCTTCACATGGGCCATGGTAGGGCTCGTGGTTGTACCACCCAGAAATAGCAGCCACTGGACCAAGGACCACGACCCACTTGACGGTCTATGGTCCCTTAGACAGTCCGTCATAGGGCCCGTGGTCAACCTCGCCAGATTTTAAGTCAGGGGTTGTTTGGTCTTTCCCCTATGCGTTTGACACGTAAACTACGTCGTGTAACCCCTAAACTACATAGTTTTGGTCAGTTTAAGCCTATTAACTTAATCAGAACCTACCCTAATCGATCTTTCATCAAAAATTCATCGATCTTAGAGAAAAACAAGAGATAAAAGTCAAGCATCCCTCTCCAAGAATGTAACAGGTGTCCTTCAGTTCCAGCCCCGAAATCAAAAGATTTCTCTGTGAAATTCATCACCAGGTATGTGGGATTTCACTAGTGGGTTCCTTTGATCCATTAGGTCCCTAGAATTCAGTTATAATCTCGACTCCCTATGTACTGTTTAGACTTAGGGTTTCTAGAACTTTAGATAAATTGTTGCGATTTAGCAGTTACGGTACTCCAAATCATATTATCGTGTTTTTGTGACATTGTGCTTAGCTTTTTTCATGAAACTCATAACCCTAGTGGTGAAGATTCATTTAGTTCATAAATTACACTAGCTAGGTAAGATACACATATATACAAGCCTCAAATTTTGAATGTTTCGTTACCAGTACTAAAATATTGCATTCTCAGTTAGCATGTCAGAATATTTAGCTATCTAGTATAATTCAGTTATGTTGTTTATTCAGATTTCTAGTTGGGAGTGGACTTAGACTGAGTGGAATAGGGTTCAGCGTACCCGTATATTCCCAGAACTACGATCCCCATAGGTAAATAAGTCCTCTCTGTGGGGATTATATTTAGTGATCTTTCAAGTCATGCATTTATACCCTTGGCAAGGTATATTGGGTCCTTTCGATGGGTCGTATACATCAGAATCCACGTTTAGCTCACGTGGTTTTATGTCGGTTATTAGTAGCTCCCACAGTCAGACTTTAATGCATTGAACCAGGTTTTAAGTTATATTTCAGTATTCGTTCTTAGCATGTTATGTACTTGGTCATTGAATCCATTTCAGTTCATTCGCAGTATGTTTTCAGAATTTTTCCTGTATGTCTAGATTATATTATTGCTTAGTATGTTTTGTTCACCTTTATCCTACCATACATGATTAGTACATTCCAAGTACTGACGCATACTCCGCGCTACCTCCTTTCATGATATAAGTTCATGTACTCAGCATCCAGGTCACGCGTAGATCGACTCCCAATCTACATTTTCAACAGCTTCAGTGGTGAGTCCTCACATTTCGAGGACTATAGACATGTTTCTATATTTAGTCTTTTCATTTTAGTTTTCAATATTTTCTAGAGTTAGCTAGGGGTATGTCCAGTAGCTTTAGTCAGTAGAGGCTTCTTTTCAGACATAGTTTAGTTTTAGCTTTAGAATTGAGTTTAATCTTTCATCTGTATTGAACTCATAAGTATTACCCCCTCGGGGCGTAACAAACTTGGTATTAGAGCCTTAGGTTCAAGAGTCCTAGGATGTCTGAAAAGCCGCACTAAGTAGAGTCATTTTCATGGGTGTGAAGTGCACCACATCTAATGAGAGTGAGGCTATGAAGTGTTTTAGGAAAAAACTTCACTTTGTTGCTATTCTTATCGTGTGTGGGTATGATCTCCTTTGTAACCCATCGTTATGCATTTCAGATCATGCCTCGACGTAGAGCTAATGCAAGGAACGCTAACACATCTCCTCCAGTCCCAGTTCATTATGTTTTGAACGCAGAGTTTTGGAATGCGATTCAGCTTTAGTCTTAGAGCGTAGCTAACCAGAACAATCAGCAGGTCCCAGTTCCTACCAATGCTAGTAACCAGTCACATATTTTTTGGTAAGTGGATAATATGCCCAATCTGCATCACAAAATGTTGTGATCTATCCATTAGAATTACTGGACAGTAATAGACCTTGACCAGGCTGTTTTTTTAAGATACTTGATGACCCTCAATGCAACATCCATATACAACCTTTTAGGTTGTTGGAGAAATTGACAGAGACTGTGAGTACTATAAGAAATATTTGGTCTTATCATGTTAAGATAAAGCAGTTTTCCAATAATTTTTTGATACATAATTTGATCTACTAAAGGATTTTTCGGTATTCCTTGCTTGACATGATCATCATACTATCTTGAGGTAAGCTTAACATTACAGTAAATAGAGGTACTTTCTGGTTTAGATGCAGAGAATCCAACTTTTTCTACAAGTTCCAAAGTGTATTTCCTTTTTTTGAACTTGTGAACTCAATTCCCAAAAAATACTTAAGCTCTTCTAAGTCTTTAATCTTAAAAATACTTAGTAATGCTTTCTTTTTACCTTCAACAAGATTTAAGCTACTACATATGATAAGCATATCATCAACATACACAAGTATAATAGTTATCCCTTCACTATTTCTACTAATAAACAAGGAATAGTCATGTTGATTTCGTTGAAAGTTGAGATTGATAAGGACTGCAGTGAGCTTCTGATTCTACTGTCTTGGGGCCTATTTTAGCCCATAGAGGGATTTGATCAGTCTACATACCTTATCCCCCTTGATGGGAAAACCCCTGCAGCATAGTCATATAAATCTCATCCTCCAAATTACCTTACAAATATGCATTGAACACATCCATTTGATGAATATGCCAGCTTCCTGCTGCCATAATGGATAGTATATTCCTAATTGTTACCATTTTCACTAAAGGAGAGAGTTTCTTTGTAATCTATTACCTCCTTTTGATTGTACCCTTTTGCTACAAGTCTTACCTTAAATCTTGTATATGCACCCGTAGACTATAGTCTTCTTTCTAGCTGGTAAGTCTGTAACACTCCAACTCTTATTATCCTCCAATGCTTGTATCTCAGATTTCATTGCCTCTACCCACCTTTAATCTTTTATAGCTTCAGAATATGTGGTAGGTTCTTGCAGACCATAGATAGCAACTAAATAAGATTGATAAGCAGGAGATAGATGATCATATATAAGGAACTTTTTTATTAATATTAAGTGAAACAAAATATTTATCTCAACATACTTCATTGGATGGGGATTGGACTGTATAAGTATTAGATGTACATTGTTCCAGTATGTTACATTACTAAATAATTCATTGAATCGATATCAATATATTTTATATTTGGATGGATCATACAGTAGACTTTTGTATACTACATTACAAGATAAGACATGAAATCAATGTCAATATATTTCATTTTGAGTAGATCATGCAGGGGATTTAATCTATTACATTACTAGATGAATCATGGAGTTAATGTTAATATATTTTATGCTTAGATTAATTAATAAGTGAACTCGGTGTATTGCAATACTAGATGAGACATGTAATTGTCAATGTATTACATGTTCAGATAGATCATGCAGTGGGATCACTTTATTGTATTATTTTGATAAAGAATAAGTACCCCCTAGGCTATAAAATGGGACACTAATTTCAAAAAAATAAGCAACTAAAGTTGACTAAGTCTAGCTAGAAAATAGGAAGCACTAAATTGAAATAAGTAAAAGATAGTAAAAACAATAAGTTGAAAAAATGCCAATTATCTTACACTCCTCCTTGGCAATTTTGTGACAAATACCAATTCTTTGCCTCAGATCTTCAAACCTTTCATTTGGTAGTGACTTAGTGAAAATATCAGCTAGCTGGTTCTAAGATGAAAAATGATCAACAAACACTTCATTAAATTATTGGAATTCTCTAAGAAAATGTAACTTTATCTTGATATGCTTAGTTCAACCATGAAACACTAATTTTTTGAGATTGAAACTGATGAACTCTTATCACACGTGATCTTGGTAGCTTCCGTTTGTTCATGGCCCAAGTCCTTCAACATCTTCCTTAGCCAAATAGCTGGATTCACAGTAGTTGCGACATCTATGTACTCATATTCTATTGTTGATTGAGCTGTAGTTTCTTGTTTCCTAGAGCTCCAACTAAAACAACTTGTCCCCAAACAGAAAAGATATCTAGAGGTGCAAATGGACTCATCAACTCCGCCACCCCAATCACTATTATAGTACCCGACCAGGTTCATAGTTACTTTGGTAGATGTTGGGAAAAAAGTTCCAAACTTTTGGGTTCCATTAATATACCTTAACACTCTTTAGCCGTTGCAAAATGTGTGTCTTTAGAGGAATGAATGAACCTAGAGAGAAAACTTTCAACAAATGGAATGTCAGGTCTATTTGCGGTTAGATATAGAAGACTACCAATTAAGCTTCTATACATACTATCGTTCACTTTTTCGAAATCCTCATCCTTCCCAAGCTTCACCAATAGATATTGGGACACTCACAGGTTTGCAGTCTTGCATTTTGAAACTGTTAAGCATATGTGAAATGTATTTCTGCTGGCATATGAAAATTCCATCACTGGACTGCAACACTTCCATGCCAAGGAAGTACTTCATGACTCTAAGATTAATCATTTCACAGATTTTCTCCATTTCATCCTTGAACCTTTGAATTAGTTCAATTTTGCTTCATGTCACAAGCATGACATCCACATAAATTGAGGGAATTAAGGACTCACCTGCAATGACTTTCACATACAAAGTAGCTTCACTTTGACTTCTACTAAAGCCATGTTGGATGAGATGATTGTCCATCCTCTCATACCATGACCTTGGGGATTATTTTAGGCCATACAAGGCCTTCGGTAAGAGATAAACTTGATCCTATTTTCCATGAATTGAGAAACCATTAGGTTTCTCTACATAGATCTCTTTAACAAGCAAACCATTCAAAAAAGCCGATTTGACATCAAGCTCATGAATCTGCTAGGAACTATGAGATGCAAATGCAAGTATAAGCTAGATTGTGTCATACGTTGCTACATGAGCAAATGTTTCTTGGTAATCTGTACCATATTGTTGTGCGTATCCCTGCACCACTAAACTAGCCTTATGTTTGCAAATTGTTCCACTGGGATTGAGTTTTGTCTTGAAAATCCATTTTACACCAATCACCTTGCGATTTCTAGGTCTATCAACAATCTACTAGGTTCCATTCTTCTGGATCATGTCTATTTCATCTTGCATAGATATCCTCCATGCATGAGAGTCTTGTGCTTTAGTATAGCTTGTTGGATTAGAGGTAACGAAATCACACCGCTGGTAGATATATATCTTTTAAGGTTCGAGTTCCCCTCACTGGTACATCATCCACTAGTTCATCTTCTAGAAGTTGAGGCTGCTCTTTTGAAAAGTAAATCAGAATAAGAGGTCTTCTTATTTTTCCAGTCCCAACCAGGTGCTTCATCAAACTTCACTTCTCGGCTGAGAATTAGTCCTTTGGATGAACTATAACCCATAAATATGCCCTTATGAGCCCTATTGTCCAGCTTATTCCTCTTTGTTTCTAGAACTCGATAATAACATATACACCCAAAGATTCTTTGATGGTTTGTTGCCACACCAAGCTTCATATGGAGTCATGTCATGTAAGGCCTTAGTAGGAAATATGTTCAGCAAATATACAGAGGTATTGACTGCCTCCGCCCAATACTTATTTAAGATCTTTCTTTTGAGTAAAAGACATATAGTCATCTCCATTACTATCTTGTTCTTCTTTTCAGACATGCCATTTTGTTGTGGAGTGTATGGTAATGTCAATTGGCGATCAATACCTGTGCTATTACAAAACTCCACAAACTGAGAAGAAGTATATTCTCCTCCATTATCAAACCATAAAGCATTAATACTAAGATTACATTGATTTTCTACTAAAGCTTTAAATTGTTTAAAAACATCAAAGACTTCACTCTTTAGTCTAATGAAATAAACCCAACACATTCTGGTGTAGTCATCATTAAAGAGGAGGAAGTATTTGTTACCACTTAATGAATATGTTTTCATTGGACCGCAAACATCCGTATGAATGAGCTGAAGTTTCTTGTTAGCTCTCCATACTTGATTTACTTGACATGAAATTTTTTTTTGCTTTCCCTGTTGGCAGGTTTCACAAACTTGAGCATTAGAAAGAAATTCAGACATATTTTCCACTAGCGCCTTCTTTTTCATCTCTGGGATGCTTCTCATACTTAAGTGACCAAACCATTTGTGCCATAAGTTTGTACATGTTTATGAAGTAATAGTGTAAGCATGCTCATTTACTTTCTCCCAATCAAATGAAAATATTTTGTTGCTTATCTTGACATAAAATAATTCTACTCCACAAGGGTCAGAAAAAACACATTCACGGTTCTTAAAATGTAGAGAATAATTATTTTCAAGCATTTGTCCAAAGATGAGTCCACGAATTAGACTCATTTAGGGGTATATTTTAATACAAATGGTGTCCTCAAATGCTTATTTTATCTCAATATCTGATGAAAACCCTTAAGTTTCAAGTATTTGAAGTTTTATGGAAATCATGGACACTACGTCGCAAAAAGTAACGAAAAGGCTGAAAAGAATGAAGAAATGAAGGCCAGAGGATCGCCAAGTCTACTTGGCGAGTCACCGAAGGGTCTTAGTTCACCTTTTGTTCCAGTGTGCTGAGCCTTGAAGGAAAGGATCAAGTTAGCGGAAAAAGGAACTAGTCGGCGCCTCGCCGAGAAGTTCCGCGAAGCAGTAACATGTCGCCCAATAACCTAGAGCACGACGATGTTGAGGGATGGTGCAAGACGGGGATGAACTACACCAAAGGGGAAATCGCCGAGTTGATCGGCGATTTCGACTAACAATGCTGAATGATCCGCTGCAGCACAAATTTGTAAAAACTATAAATACTAGTTATAGTTTTAGTTTTAGTGTGGAACAATTGTTATAATTTTTACTTAGAGTTGAACAATTGTGATAGTTTTCATATAGAATAGTACTTTTTGATATTTTTTCTCTATGTTTGAGAGGGTTTTGAAGACTTGAAGAAGAAAAGGGTTTCATCTCCAAGGATTTGGACTTGGGTCTCTTGATTTCTTCATTCTTGGCCTATAACAAGACTAAAATCTCCATACCCATTTGAATGCAAGCTCATTTAGGTAGAAATTTCTATCTCTTGATGTGTGGCTAAAAACCCCAATTCTTGGGGTGTTATTTAGCGAATATGGGTTAAGATAATTGGTGGGTCTTGCTTGATGATAGTCTATTCGTGGTTTAAATGTGATTTCGTTTAGTGGTTGCGGATGAATTTAATGAATTTGTAGTTGCAAATACAAGTTTATTTATGTGTTTTTGGCTTGCTCGAGAGAGGTCGTAAAACTAAGACCACTAGATTGATGGCCAGGGTGAGTGGGTCGACATAAGGTTTAGCTCGAGAGAGAGAGAACCCTAGTCCCATGTCCACACACTCAGCTCGAGAGAGAGAGTGGGTTAAGGTGTAGGCTGGTCTTTATGCGACAAGTGGGTGTCCGAGAGGAACGCATTTGAAACGGGGTAAGCTTCTCGAGAGAGAGCTTATCCCCCTTAAAGCTTAGCCTAGTCACAAATACTCTATGAATCTTCTATCGAAAGCATGTACCCAATAATCTAGCTTAACCCTTATTCCCGTCACATCCCAAGGATCCCCTCTCATTACTTATAAACTCTTGTTATTTTGTTGTTTTTGCCTTACTGGTGACAAAACCCCCCATTGTTAATTGACAGTCTTGTGTCCCCCTTTAATTTACAATGTTTGTAATCTTTAATGTCATTAGCTACGATAAGTTAGAACTAAATTTTATTTTTTTATTAATTCTCAAAACCATTCTCTTGGGACGATCCCAACCCTTGGTTGGGTTACTATACTATTGCATGATCGTAGACACTTGCATCGAAAGTTGTGTCCTTGATTACGCAAACATCAAAATGGCGCCGCTGTCGGGGAGTGGTGTTATTTCAAAAAATTTAGATTAATAGAATTTTTGTTCTTCTTAGTTGTAGTTTACTCACTTAATTTTCAGTTTTGTTTTGAGTGTTTGTGTGTTTCAATAGACATATGAGTATGTCAAGCAGTACTCGTGAGCAAATGGAGTTCCCTCCATTAGAAGTAATGATGTTCAGGGATCGTATTCTCACTTTCAAACAATTGGAAGGTGAAAGGATTCATGAGGCATGGGCAAGGTTTAAATCACTTCTGATTCGATGCCCCACTCATGAAATTCTAGATATAGTCCTCCTGGACTGCTTCTACAGAAGTCTTGGTCTCGGAAACAAAGCATTGGAAGCTCACCTGCTTGATCACATGGTTGAAGCAAATCAAGAAGTAGAGAAGGACTTCATGTTGGCCGCACTAATGACTCAGATGGATAAGTTGGCCAAAAAGATAGTGGAGATTGAAGTCCAATGCAAAAGGAAGGACAAATGCGTTCCCCCTCATGAGCGAAGAAACCCCAAGGATAATGAGGGTAAATGTTTTGAGGGAATGCTCTTAATCATTCTCGACAAGGTAAGTGAGCATGATAGGGTGCTGGAAGAAGTGAAGGAGAACATCTAATTGATGAAACAGATGATTGTTCTCATTATAGATCCATTCAGCTGCTCGAGAACCTTACGGGTCATGTGATGCCTCATCTCCATCCGACACAAATCAGGGGGTTGCCAAGTGATGTTTTGGTAATCCCCAAAAGCGAAGTTTAGGTGTTAACCCGCGTCATGCCACGACGTTAACTAAGGAACTGTTTGGGAGGCAACCCAAAACCCCTAAATGCTTTAATCTTGTTTAAGAAATAATGGTGTGTTGATGTTGTAGGTTTGAGTTTTGAAAGTGTTGATAGATGCAGGTTGGCAAAATAAGAATCCAGTTAGCGAATTGCGGAATTGGTTGGCGATCTCGCTAGTGTCCGCCGTTTGGACCTCCATATAAACTGGAACCCCTGTAAAACTCGGTGAGATACAAGACCATTCGGTGAATTACCGATTAAATCGGTGAAGTGCGACTAATGTCGCCAAATGAGCGTGAACTGGACAGTTTATAATGGCTAAAGGTCGTAAAATTTAAAATCCTTTGATACGTCCAAACTTACACTTCAAATAAGAAGTGTAAACAGTCGAAGTCAATTTACAGAACTCAACTAGAGTTGAGGTCGATCTCACAGAGAATTTCTACAGATAGGGTCTCGCTATCGCGTTTATTCAAATGTTGTTATTATCTCCTAGAAAAATAACAAAATGAAAGTAAATTGGGTAAGGTTGAATTGTTATAATTACCAAAACTTGCAATCAAAATCCAGGCTCAAGACTAACAAACTATTTCGTTGTAAGATTGATTCAATTATTAAGAGAAACCAGGATTGTGTTCCCCATAACATTAGTTCTAGTGTTCTCCCGTAATTTGAGTGTCAGGCAAATCAATGTTTACAGAATCCTTGCGAGTTAAATTTATCTAAGGCTTCTCATCCTAATCAAATAATGATCACTCATGTTCTCTCAGCCTTAGAGTGTTACTAACATTGAACCTGGCTTGAAATGATATGGTGTTAAAGCTCTTTTCTCTCGAACTCAAGCTTTAACTCCAATTTGTTAATTTAATTCAGCTTTTTCCTAACTGGTATTTTTCTCTCGAACAAATACCAGATACAGGCTTGTCTAATGTGTGCACTCACTAGATTAAAATGATATTGATAGCTAAAAACTACAGGTTGTACACACATACTGCCTTTTACTCGTTTTACGGAATCGCAACTATAATATCGTCATAGATCCAACAACCCCAGTCGTGGTATTTAGCCACTAATTCTTTCACATAAATATTCAGTAATTAGGAATGAAAACTTATTCAGAAAGACTTACGAAAATAATTAGCAAATCAACAATCACTTTGATAATCTGAATCCAAATTTCCAACTTATAACAATAATCAAAGATTCAAAAATCGTAAGCTAAAAATAATACTATATTCTTCGTCGTCCAATGTAAGATAATGAATAATGTTGCAAAAATGACCTAAAGTAATTCAAAATAGAATGTTTAAAATACGTCCTTGTTGAACTAGGACTGAAATGTCGGGTGGCTCTACGGCCAGTAGAGGGCTTCATGGACCGTGAACTTCCCAAAAAATTTCCCTTCAAACTTGATCACTGGAAAAAATGTACCACGAAAAGCACGACGGTTCGTAGTGAGGACCATGGCCCATGAAATGGTCCTTGGGTTTCAATCTTCTTCCACTCTTCAATGCCTTCACTGGAAACTGCACCACGACAAGCATGACGAACCGTGGAGAGGACCACGCCTCTTGAAGTTGGTCGTGGTCTTTACTTGTTCAATTCCCTTTCCGCTCCTCTTAGGCCTTCACACTAGTTCGTTTCATGGGCTCAGCTACGGACCGTTATAAAGGTCACGGTCCGTGAAGTTAGCCGTGAACTTCACTTGATCATCATCATTCTCTGCTTCTTTTTCCACTTTTCTACATACGCCAGATCCTGCTTATACCATTAACAAACATATCCAAGTATACAAAAACACACTTAATTCTAGTATTAATTCCTTGTTTTTAAGCATCAAATGTGTCAACATTTCGCGGCACATCAAGTAAAGCCATAACTTGTCCTTAAGGGATGTGAAAAACAAATACAATCATCCCTCAATTTAATTCTAGATTTATGACACTACGCAACAACTATTTCAAGTACAATTTGTATCCCAAACCTCTGAATCTAACATGTAAGGATCAATACATGACATCTCATTACTCACAGTCAATCATGCTTATACCTTCGAATTATCAACTCACACAATCTACTTTCAAATGCAACCACTGTGTCCTCACACTAAAGAAGTCCCTCGCTCATAATGGTAGGGACTGAGTACTACGCTCACTCTCTCAATGAATTTCTAACACTAGCAACTAACTACCATAGGCTTGCCCTTGCTTTCTACGCTTTACCTTTCAAACACCCGGAAAAGAATCACTGTAGGACTTTGTTGGCTTGTAAAATAGGCTCGGGGCTAGGGAATGGATATTTGGTTTTGTGAGTGACTAATCCCTTGGTTTTCCAAAGTGTCATTTTCACATCTCTTTTCTGAGTGATTCCCTCTTTTTCTTATTTCAGCCCGATCCAGTAGCTATTATTTTCTTTTTCTTTTTCTTTTCTTCTTTTTCTGCTCTTTTCTCTTCTTTTTTTATATGCGATTTTGATATGTACTTAGCTCACAAGATGAACCTTTTTTTTCCTTTTTTCTTTCTGTTCGGATTGCAATCACCCTCAACTTAGGCTTTTGGCTTGAGTTGTTATATCGTACCTTCGGAGAACCAAGGATATGATATATGTTTGGTAAGAACAAAGGCTGATTTAAGGCTCAAATTGGGTTCAAGTGTTAAGCTTTTCATTTGGTTCTTTTATTTTTTTTGCTTTTGACTGGTTTAACAAAAATGGCCTATTGATCCTTTCCTATCCGGTTATTCTCAGATTCATGCAAGACTACTTAGGCAAGTTTTAGTTTCTGCTCCTAGTGTTAGACTTCAATCAAAACTTACACACACACTACACATGATTGCATTTTTTTAGTTTCTTGGCTGACCAATCAATTTGTCAGATTAGCCATGTCCAACATATCAGTATCTAAGATGTCATTTAAAGATCCTAACAATCAAACTCAGATTCAGGTTCTCAATTTTCACAGATTAGCTGCTACACAACTCAACGCATAAAATACCTATAACAGTAATACATAGAGACAACCTCTATTTTTCGAACAGCTATGGCAGGTTGCTCATCACCCCCTCCCCAAATAAAATGGACTTTTCCCTCAAAGTCGATACAGAACAATAAAACATAGGCTATGAGGAGGGGTCATACATATGGCACTCTAGACGCCGGTCGTCGGATCAACATTGGCACCCTTATCAATGGGTGCACTCTCAGAACTCGAGACATGATCAGTTTGGTCCTCATTACTACCAGAAGCTCCAACTAAGGTCGCATCTCGCTGTTGTTGTTCAAGGGCTTCCTTTTCCCGAGCTTCCCTCTTTGATGCTTTACAAGCTCTCTTTTCTTTTCTTCTTGCCTCTCTGGCTGGGTCAGTAGGGGTCTCCTCATCAATTTCTCCAGCTTTGTGTTTTCGCTTGCCGAATTTACTCGTGGGGCGTTCTCCCCAAAGATCATCTATTGATTGCATGGAGGGTTCCTGATTTAACATTTGCATCAACAACTCTGGCATGATCGGAGTGGGCACTTGTACTGGCTTTTAAGCCAGCTTAGCAATCTGAGTGCGCATTTTTGCCAACTGGGCTCTGAACCTTTCAGTATCTACTGAATCGGCAGCCTGGAATCGATCCTGAACAAGGTTCTCCAACCCATCCATTCTTTCCTTCAAGACCGATAGCTCCAGCTTCATCTCATCTTTGATCTTTTTTTTCGCAGCTAACACCTTCATCTCTATCAGCTGAGGCATCCGGAGCACATTCTGGTGTACCAATATCCTGGTCTTGCGCTGATCTGGAACCAATTTCTCAAGAAAAATCATAGGGATACTTACAAAGGTACCTGGAGCCTGGAAGGCCGAAGCTGCAGGTGGTGGTGTCTCTGTGGAAGGCTGTGATGACTCTCCCTATACTGGACCTCTATCTCCATGTGGTATATCAATTTGGACATGTGAAACAACAACTAAAGTACTCACAGCGGCAGAATTCGCGCCAAAGAGATGGTTTGCGACATCTTTAATTTTAGAAACCTGGGTTAGTCTGAATGCCTCACCCCATCTGTCAACCAGGCTGTTTAGAGGAATGTTCGCTCCTCGACATAATTTCCCTATCAAATAGGTAAAAGGAAGAGCAGCTCTCTCATTTAGATCCCTGCCTCTCATCTTGATTGCTATTATCCATCCCGCATTGACCGGGTAACCAACCATAAGACAGGTTACCAACGAGGCTTGGGAAGGTGACAAATTGTTATCATTAGCTATCGGTCGCAATTGTTCTCGGACGACAGCCCACCAAACCTTCACTGGAAAAGACAGTGAAACTTTAGTGATGAGTGTTGGAGTTGTGGTGACCCAAACGGCATTTTCCCCATCTATGGCAATCTGCTTCGCAATCCAGCGTAAAACCCTTTCTCGATAAGTCTAATCTTCCATCGTGGCATCACTAGTGACCTCATGATGTTTTCCCTCGAAAAGGCCAACTGAAATTGGTGAAGAGTATTCCGGGCCATACAACATTCTGTTAATCAAAGCCTCAGAAATATCTATTGATTTTCCCCCCATTATCATTCCCACAACCAAATATCAATACAAAACTACCCTCATAAACTCACACACACCTAAGTACAAGAACAGTAAATAATACTCGATTCAACTTAACCCACAACACATCAGTACAAATGACAAGTAACTCGTCACATGCTTATATTAAACTCGACTAAATCGAAGTAACTCAACTCACTTTTATACAAGATTGACCTTATGGCAAGTGATGAAAGAACTTACTTGGAGTTCAAAAACAAATTTTACGTAGAAGGATGAATCAGTGATTGCGATTTGAGGTCCTTGACAACTTAGGATTGGGGCTTGGAATCTTTGATGAATTTGGAATTTATGGATGATGAGAACCGTTTTAAAACTTTTAAGAACCGTTATGGAAGAGACGAAAATGAAAACCCCCGACCTTTGGTGCTTTGGGAATTATATAAACCATTCTTGTAATTTTGATGCCATCGCGGGTCGGGTCGGGTATTGGTAGGATTGGGTTGTGGACAACGGATCGTGAAAGTGGCCTCAAAGGTCACCACGGTCCGTGTGGTGGTCCGTTTAACTGACTTTGGGAGAAAAATACTTACCTGTGATTCACGAGAGGCTAGACGGTCCATACAAAACATGACGGACCGTGAACCTTTTTCTTGCAAATTCCAGTAGCTCCTTTAGATTGATGCTAAAATTGACGGACCGTGAGAGTGCCCGTGAAGGGCACCACGATCCGTGAGACTACCCATGAAGGACAGTCTGCACCCAGTTCCTGCAATTTATAACCCACTCTCTCCTGCACACATCAACACACAGTGAATATATAAAAACAAAGAGATATAAAGAAAACGGAAAGTACCTACTACAATTACATATTGGGTTGCCTCCCAAGCAGTGCACAATTTAACGTCGCGGCGCGATGCAGGTTACTTGATTACTCAGACTTCATCAAGTTTGCATTCCTCGACAATCTTCACATCATTAGAGACACCCAGATATGCCTTGATTCTCTGGACATTAGCTTTGAACCTCTCGCCTTTATCATTCTCTAGCTCAATAGCACCAGATTGAAATACATGTGTGACCTTAAAAGGTCCAAACCATTTAGACCTCAGTTTTCCTGGAAACATACGCAGTCTGGAGTTGAAGAGTAACACCAAATCACCAGGAGTGAAGCTTCTTTCTGAATATGATTGTCATGATATAGCTTCATCTTCTCCTTATACAGTGCAGACCTCTCATAGGCCCTAAGACGGAACTCATTCATATCATTGACCTGATCTAGCCTCAAGTTTGCAGTTTCGCTCCAATTTACGTTCAGCTTCTTCAACGCCGATAATGCTCTATGCTCAAGCTCAACTGGCAAATGACATGCTTTTCCAAACACCAGTTGGTATGGACACATACCAATAGATGTCTTGAAAGTTGTCTGATATGCCCAAAGAGCATCATCCAGCTTCCTTGCCTAATCTTTCCTTGTTGGAAACCTCCACTTGTCCACTGGTTTGTGGGTGATAAGGTGTTGCCACCTTGTGTTGTTTTACCCCATACTTGGTCAGAAGCGCGCTGAATACCTTGTTGCAGAAGTGTGAACCACCATCACTGATAATGGCTCTGGGTGTTCCAAACCTTGAGAAGATGTTTTTTTTCAGAAAACCAACAACACTTCTTCCATAGTTTTTCAGTTAAAGCAAAAACTTCAACCCATTTGGACACATAGTCAATCGCAACCAGTATGTATTTCTGCCCATATGAGCTCATAAAGGGGACCATAAAATCAATACCCCACACATCAAACAATTCCACCTCCAGAATAGGTGATATGGGTAACTCATGGCATTGAGAGATGGCTCCTCGCCGCTGGCACACATCACAGTTCCTTACTATGTCCATCTTGATGAATTGTGGGCCAGTAGTACCCACACTAAAGTATCTTGTGGGCTGTTCGAGCACCACCATGATGACCACCAACTGAAGATGAGTGACTCGCCTCCAAAATGTGCAACCATTTCGGCTTCCGAAACACATCGCCTAATTATGTTGTCAGCACACACCCTGTACATATATGGTTCATCCCAAATGTACTTGCCTACATAATGCAAGAACCTTTTCCTCTGCTGATATGTCAGCTTCTCAGGCATCACATCACTAGCCAGAAAATTAGCATAGTCAGCAAACCAAGGAATAAGGTCAAGAGTAGCGGCTAATACCTGCTCATCCGGGAATGTATCATCTATCTCAAACTCAATTTCCTCCTTCTTTGCGGCCTCCAACCTAGACAGGTGATCAGCTATCTGGTTCTCACAACCTATCGTGTCCTTCACTTCAAAGTCAAACTCTTGGAGAAGTAGCACCCATCGGATCATCCTGGGTTTGGCATCTTTCTTTGCCATAAAATATCTCAAGGCAGCATGATCTGTATGAACTATCACCTTAGTGCCAAGAAGGTAAGCTCTAAACTTTTCAAACGCATACACTACAACCAATAGTTCCTGCGCAGTGACTATGTAGTTTCGTTGTGCCTCATTTAGCGACTTACTAGCATAGCAAATCGGATGGAACATCTTGTTGCGCTTCTGTCTTAACACACCTCCTAACGCAGTCCCGCTAGCATCACACATCACCTCAAATGGCTCCTCCCAGTCTGGACAAAAATCATTGGTGTTGAAATCAGCTTTTCTTTTAGGTACTCAAAAGCTTTGAGAAATGCCTCATCAAATACAAATTTCACCTCTTTGTCCATAAGCTTGCACATAGGGTGTGCAATTTTGGAGAAGTCCTTGATGAAACGCCTATAGAATCCGGCATGTCCTAGGAAGCTGCGAACACACTTCACACAGATCAGCGAAGGTAATTTTTCAATCACTTCAATGTTGGCCTTGTCGACCTCGATCCCTTTATGTGATACCTTGTGTCCAAGAACTATGCCCTCCTTTACCATGAATTGACACTTCTCCCAATTCAGTACCAGGTTGGCCTCCTCATATCTCTGTAAATCCCTACTAAGATTTAACAAACAATCACCGAAAGTATCACCTACTCCAGAGAAATCATCCATAAATACCTCTAAAGTGTCTTCCACCACGTAAGAGAAAATGAACATCATACACCTTCGAAATGTTGCTGGTGCGTTATACAATCCAAATGGCATGGGTTTAAACGCAAAGGTGCCATAAGAACATGTGAAGGTGGTCTTTTCCCGATCTTCAAGAGCAATTGATAACTGGTTGTAGCCAGAGTATCCATCTAAGAAACAATACCACTATTTACCTGCCAACCTATCAAGCATCTGGTCCATGAATGGCATGGGGAAATGATCCCTCAAAGTTCACTTGTTGAGCTTCATGTAGTCCATACACACTCGCCATCCAGTGACTGGTCTTTCTGGGACTAATTCAGTTTTGGAATTTGCCACCACAGTCATACCGCCCTTTTTGGGCACATATTGCACTGGACAGACCTAATGACTATCATAAATGGGGTAGACAACCCCATCATCTAACAACTTGATTATCTATTTCTTCACCACCTCTTGCATAGGTGGGTTTAGTCTCCGTTGGTGTTCAATGTTTGGGCTGCAATCCTCCTCTAGTTGAATTTTGTGGGTGCATATGCCTGGAGGTATTCCAATTATATCCGCAATTGTCCACCCAATGGCCCTTTTGTACCTTATCAACACCGTGATCACCTCCTTCACCTACTTTTCATTTAAATCTGCAGCCAAAATCACAAGTAAAGTGTTATTAGTCCCCAAAAATACATACCTGAGGTGACTAGGTA
This sequence comes from Solanum piurae, assembly GCA_029582685.1. NCBI lineage: Eukaryota > Viridiplantae > Streptophyta > Magnoliopsida > Solanales > Solanaceae > Solanum > Solanum piurae. Next base: position 19,066 of record JAJOOO010016028.1, read on the forward strand.
ATTGTTTCAACTCTAGCACCGGTGGCTCCTCAATGGATGGTTTTGATGGAGGGCTTGGCCTGTTTAAAGTCCAAGTCCAATTTCTTTGGAGCATACGAGTGTGCTCCCATCCCCTGCAAAGTATTCACAGTCTCTACATAGTCAGACTGGAAATCAGCGTCAAAGTTCATCAATATTACTTCTAATGTTTCAACCATCATTCTCTTCTATGGGTACCCTCATGTCCTCATCAGCAACCACCTCTATTGTAGATATCACATTCATATCATTGGGTTGCTTCATTGACCTACAAATATTGAATTTTACCTCATCCTTGTTAAGTTTGAACTTCAGCTCACCTATCTCAACATCTACCAAGGCTCTCCATGTTGCCAAAAATGGTCATCCCAAAATGATGGAGACCTCAAAGTCCACCTCGCAATCGAAGATCACGAAGTCATCCAGAAAACTGAAGGTGTCCACCTTCACAAGTACATCACATAGGACTCCTATAGGCCGCTTAACTGACCTATCAGCCATCATCAACCTCATTGATGTAGGTTTTGGTACTTCCAATCCCAACTTCTTGTAAATGGCTAATGTCATCAAGTTAATGCTAGCTCCTACATCACATAAAGGTTTTGTAAAGCTAATTGACCCAATGGTGCATGGGATCGTGAATGGACCTGGATCTTCCTTCTTTTAAACCAGAGATCTGGTAGCAATAGCGTTGCAATGATGAACATCGTTAGAAAAATCAAAACTTACAGCTCTTTTCTTGGTAACCAAGTCTTTCATGAACTTGGCATATCCTGGTATCTGCTCTCAGGGCTTCCACCAGTGGTATGTTTTCTGAAAGTTGTTTCAGCATGGTGATAAACTTTGTAAACTTCCCATCTTCAGCTCTTTTTTTTAGCCTTTGAGGGAAAGGGGGAGGTGGTCTGGGAATCTGCTGTAAAGGCAGGTTTTCCTCGACCTCTTTCTCTTTTCCTCTCGCAGGTTGTGCTTTAGGCTGAGCATCTTCCAAGTCATCTACCTGTATAGTTTCATCTTCATCTCTGCCAGCTTGCTCCAGGATTTGTCCATTTTTTGTACCTGCAGATATAGGGTCAGTAAGAACTCTACCACTCCTGGTGGCAATGGCCATACAGTGCCCGTCCTTCTTGGGATTTTGAATGGTGTCACTTGGTAGTGATCCATTCTTCCTCTAATTCAGTGAGGCTGAGAGTTTCTAAACACCATCGCGATCATTCCTATACCCATCTTTGTTTTGCCAGTTTCCTTGATCTCTATTTGATGGCCTCTCATTCTGACCATCCCTAGCATAGTTCCGACCTGTGTTTCCAGAATTGTAACCTTGATTTCCAGAGTTATAATTTTAGAAACCCCATTGGTTCACCAAGTAGTTAGCTTCCTCATCAAGGTCAAGATCCTGATACTCATACATGTTTTGCTGTCCCACGACGTTCACCTTTTCAGACTTGGCCGCAATGTGCTTTGTGAGCAGATCTATTTGAGTCCTCATATGTGCCATGTCTTGGTCTCTTTCTTCTTCTCTTTTCCTCTGTGCAGCTGAAAGCTCAAATGTATACCCAAGCTCTCCTACCTATGCATCTCTAGTGTACCATGCTTTGTTGATCTTTGAGACCTCATCCAATAGTTGTATGCTCTACGCAAATGGCTTCCTCATAAATGAGCCTCAACAAAATGCATCAACAACAGGTTTAGTAACATAATTCAGAGACCTATAAAAGGCATGTTTAAGATGCATTTCGGTAGGATCATGGTGGGGGCATTTCTTCAGCTTTTGGCTGAACCTCTACCAAGTATCATGCATTGCCTCTCCTGGTAACTGCTTGTGTTTACTAATCTCATCTTTCATCTGCAACTCTTTTGATTCTGGGAAGAATCATTCCAGGAAAGCTTCATTCAACCCCTTCAAAGTTCGGATGGAGTCATATGGCATTTCATTAAACCAGTTAGTCGCCTCTCCAGTAAGAGACAGTGCAAACAGCCTCAACCTCATTGTTGTTTGGTTGACCCTAGGAATCTCTTGTGACTTACAAATTGCCACAAAATTCATTAGGTGCTGATTTGCATCATCACCAGCTGCAGCCCTAAACATACCTTTCAGGTTCAACAATTGAATCATGGTGCTGGTGATTGTGAACTTAACACCTGGAGGTAATGCAGGTAACACTATCACTCCAGTGGCTCCAGCTCCATCAAAATATGCATCATCTTCATTATATATCATATGCATTGGATGTTGAACTCTACCCCTTAGAGCTATTGGTTGGCGCTGGGGAGGGATCAATCCATCCGCTCCTCTATTATCATCTACCACCCTAGGTTGGTTGTTACCGTCGTTCTGCTGAACACCTCTTGCAACGGCTTCAGCTTCTAGTCCCAACCTTTGTCTTTGTGCCTCAAGTTATTGTGCATTCACCATTCTTCGAAGAATCTTTTGGAGTTCTGAGTCGTAAAGGATCAATGGAGCTCGTTTACTCCTGGTACTTGGCTTACACAGTAGCACTCACCTAAAAAAGACACAAACACAGAACAAAACATAACATTAGGAAATATAACTACAAATCGAATAAAAGCTAGTAAAACACTTCTGAATTGAAATTCCCTGACAGCAGCGCCAAAAATTGATACGTCCAAACTTACACTTCAAATAAGAAGTGTAAACGGTCGAATTCAATTTACATAACTCAACTAGATTTGAGGTCGATCGCACAGAGAATTTCTTTAAAGATAGGGTGTCACTATCGCGTTTATTCGAATGTTGTTATTATCTCCTAGACAAATAACAAAATGAAAGTAAATTGGGTATGGTTGAATTGTTATAATTACCAAAACTTGCAGTCAAAATCCAGGCTCAAAACTAACAACCTATTTCATTGTAAGATTGATTCAGTTAATAAAGAGAAACCAGGATTGTGTTCACCATAACATTAGTTCTAGTGCTCTCCCGCAATTTGAATGTCAGGCAAATCAATGGTTACAGAATCCTTTCTAGTTAAATTTATCTAACGCTTCTCAGCCTAATCAGTTAATGATCACTCATGTTATCTTGACCTTAGAGTGTTACTGATATTGAACCTCGTTTGAAATGATATGGTGTTAAAGATCTTTTCTCTCGAACTCAAGCTTTAACTACAATTTGTTAATTTAAATCAGCTTTTTCCTAATTGGTATTTTTCTCTTGAAAAAATACCAGAAACAAGCTTGTCTAATATGTGCACTCACTTGACTAAAATTATATTGAAAGCTAAAAACTACAGGTTGTATACACAGACTGCCTTTTACTTATTTTATAGAATCGCAACTAGAATATCGTCATAAATCCCACAACCCCAGTCGTGGTATGTAGCCACTCATGCTTTCACATAAACAATCAGTAATTAGGAATGAAAATATATTGAGAAAGACTTACGAAAATAATTAGCAAATCAACAACCACTTTGATAATCTGATAGTCTAAATCCAAATTTCCAACAGCTAACAATAATCAAAGATTCAAAAATCGTAAGCTAAAAATAATATTGTGCTCTTCATCGTCCAATGTAAGATAATGAATAATGTTGCAAAAATTACCTAAAGTAATTCAAAATAGAATGTTTAAAATTAGTCCTAGTCGAACTAGGACTGAAATGTTGGGTGGCTCTACGGCCACTTCTACGGCCCGTAGAGGGCTTCACGGACCGCGAAGCCTTCCGTGAACTTCCCTTGGTACTTCCCAAAAATTTGCTCTTCAAACTTGATCACTGGAAAATGTACCACGACAAGCACGACGGTTAGTAGTGAGGACCACGGCACGTGAAGTGGTCTGTGGTCTTCATTTGGGTTTCAACTTTCTTCCACTCTTCAATGCCATCACTGGAAACTGCACCAAGACAAGCACGGCGGACCGTGGAGAGGACCGCGGCCCGTGAAGTTGGTCGTGGTCTTCACTTGTTCAATTGCCTTTCTGTTCATTTTAGGCCTTCACACTGGTTCAGTTTCACGGGCTCAACTACAGACCATTATAAAGGTCATGGTCCGTGAAGTTAAGCATGAACTTCACTTGATCATCATCATTCTCTGCTTCTTTTTCCAATTTTCTACATACGCCAGATCCTACCTATACCATTAACAAACATATCAAAGTATACAAAACACACTTAATTCTACTATTAATTCCTCATTTTGAAGCATCAAATGTGCCAAGATTTTGTGGCACATCATCCTTCACTTTCCCCTCACTTTTAATCTTCACAAACTCACACCAAGGTAGTATTTCCAATATTCTTATATTCCACTAGTATTTTGGTTGGTTGATTTGTGCTTGGAGTTGGATTTCTTTGCCGCCTAGCTTTTCAATCACATTTTAATCGGCACAGAAGGTTAGTTCTCCAAACCTCGAGTTTGCTTTCGAATAGTTTGTACTCGTTTGCAATGATCGTATCTTATTGATGTGTGTTGGGCCTCTCTGGTAGAATTATAATGTGTACATGTCTATTTTAACTTGAAAACCTTGCCCGTAATATTTGATTGTCAAATGCCCGTGGCTTTTGTGCTTTTTAAAGAGTTGGATTGTGTTTGTGTGTGGTTAAATTGATTGGGTGAAGTCTGAGTAGCCTAAAATTGTGCTAAATGTTGAAAATTTGCTCAATGATAGAGCGGATGACACCGCTCTTAAGAGCAAATATCGTCAAATGGCCAAATGCAGCAAATCCAAGAGAAGTCTGAGTATTCCGGGGTGATGGGTATTATGGGTCTTTTTTGAATTTCGTTAGTGCATGCTTTGATTTTGTTTTTGGGGTTTGCAGGATTGAATTGGAGAACGTAGATTGAAAATGGGCACATTGGGCCATTTGGCGAGCTGGGTCGAGCTCGCCGAATCGTTCGGTTGTTCGCCCAATGTCTCCATCTCACCCTTAACAGCATGTCAAATTGGATCTTTGAGTCTGTAACTTTCGACGAGAAGCCATGGGTCACCAAAAGCACTCGGCGACTCGCCGAAAGTAGTTTTGATCTCCCTTTGTATGCTATTCTAACCCCCTCATGCACTGTAACTTTTGGCGGACAAACCCACGCTCACCGAAAGTAGTCAGCGATTCACCGAAAGGACCTTACCATTGCCGACTTGCTATAATTTAGAGCCAATCCTTTCGGCGAGCCCGAGTTAGTTCGCCAAAGAGGTTCGATGAGTCGTCGATCCATTAGCGAATCTTCCTGCAGTAGATTGCCTGAGTTTCTATTTGATATTTCCCCTAACTCTTCTCAATCCTTTGCAGATATGAGTAAATCTAACATAACAGGTAGCAACACACCACCCTGAGGCAAAGAAAAAGAGATCACAATAAATGAGGATGCAACTGCATCCAGGAACAAGGCCACAAAACTTTCCACAACTGGTGGGAAAGGCAAGGTCAAGGACAAAACTGTTGAGCTATCAGATGCAATCTCTGACAGTACTAGTTTTTACACCAATGACCCAACAACATATGACAGTGAGAGTATGGGTTCAGATGAATATGAATGGATCGAGGCACGGAGGAATGAGTTACGATCTAAACAACTAAACGACCCATCTCGGATCAGAAATCCTCGATCCACCACTCCTACTCCTCCAGTTCCAGAGAAGGCAATAGTACTGGCGCCTCCAGTACAAGGCCCCTACCCAAATCAACGAATAGATTAAAATCTGTAGGGATGAGAACAATCATTGAGGAAATATAGTTGTCCATAGATGGGGTGATCGATAGTTATCTTGAGATAATAGAGTGCTTGAAATATCACAAATTTCAATTCTTCACAAAACCCCGTGGCTCTTATATACCAAGATGGGTCAGAGAATTTGACAATGCATACAGTGCATTGGTACCTCAACGAAAGAGGCTGGTAGCATCTTTCAAAGCAGTTGACTATGTGGTTGTCAGAGGAAGAAAGGTAGCTAGTGAGAGTGAGGTATCAACACAGCCTTGGGTATGTCTGATAAAATTAATGATCACTGCTAGCACTTGATCAGAACAGAGAAGCTGGATGCAATGAAAAAGTGGTTAGCCCCGCTAATCTCAGATGATAATGCTCCAAAATGGTTAGCAGAAGGTGTTTTGATTGAAAAGAAAGATCTGAACGTATCTGCATGATACTGGTTCAGGTTCATCAGCAACACAATTATTCCATCACAGAATGAATCAATCCTTCACCTTGCCAACGCATCTTATCTTGGATGCATCATGGAGAAAACCAGGATAAATCTAGGGATGTTGATTGCTTTCGAGATCCATATGTGTGTAAAGAAAAGCCAGACATCTCTCCCTTTCCTGATATTAATCATTGCATTATGCAAAAGAGCTCGGGTGCCTAGAGATGTAAAGAAGGATATGGAATTGGTTGCCACCGCCTCCACCAATATCTTAAAGATCGAAGCCGAATATCTTAAGGACCAAGCAGAAAAGAAACAAAAGGAAGTTGTGGCCACTGGATCTACACATGCAGAGGCATCTTTGCCTACTCCGGCCCCTGGGCCTTCAGGTATATCTTATGCCAATACCACTCCTGCTGACCTTCCAGGTCCCTCTGCTGCTTTATTACCACCCAGACCTACTGCTGCCATTGCCTCTTGTGGGCCAATCACTCAGACATCCTTGATCCGGATGTGGCATCTTGCCCAATATGCTAATTGTTGGACTGCCAACATATAAATCTCCATTCCAGGCATGATTCAGGCTGCCTTTGATGATGTTGTGAAACCAGTGAGCACTACTATTGATGCTCTAGCGGCCAGGATAGCAGTGTGTGAGCGCGACCAAGGAGCGACAGAGGAGGTGACATCCTTAAAGACCTCCATTACAGAACTGAGGAAAGATGTGGACTACCTAAAGTCCACCGATATGTCCATGATATTTGGAACAGTGGAAATTTCAGATGTACCTGAAATGCCTCAGACCACCACAGGAAATGGAGATGGAATGGAGCATAATACAGCCGATCCTGAATCAGAGGCAGAGACTGACGAAGAGATGTTTGAGGAAGCTGCAACAGATGACATAGCTGAGAGCGAAGAAATCATCATAGATATTATTGTGCAGGTTTCCTTGGAAAAGGCTCCTGCTGCTGGATCCAGTGAAGTTGGTCCTTCTAGGGGTCACTCCGAGCACTAAAGCCCAGACAGATGGAGTGACCAATTAACCAGGATCCCCTCTTTGCCTCCCTCTCTGCATTTTCTTATTTTACCTTTCAGATTCTGTGTTAATTGCATTTGAGGAAAAAATGTTTTTATTGGTGGGGTGAGGCCCACCTTTGTGTGCTATTTGATGTTCGTGTTTTGTATATATATTTGGGCCGTTTTGTTTTTAAAATTGTGTTAAATACTGATTTTTGTGGATGTTTGAGTTTACAACTCCTTTTATTTTAAATTGCAAAATGATTTTTACCCTTCCAAAAAATTTTGCCACCTCTCATGTGTTGAATGTGGCTGCTCTTTTGCAAAAAATTGAGTCTTGATTCCAACTAATACCGATGACTTGAATAGTGCTCTCAATCGAACGAACATAAATGTGCGGCTACAATGAGGCCAAATGAAGTTACATAGAAAATATGTGAACTCTTTGCATCTTGTTATGACTAGCCTAGTATCAAATTGAGTCTCTTGTGATGACCATTGCACACTAGATAAAGTGTGGAATCTTGTTTAACTTATAGTGTTAATGCCTTGTGTGATGAGCTTACGTGTGAACTATGCATGATAGATCATAGAATTTACCCCGTTGGTCTGGTCAACTAAGTGATGTTATCTCTTGATATGATCTTACGAAACTTCTATGAGTGTAAACCAATTTGACGTATACCTCTTTTGTGACCTACCTTGTGAGCGTGTGATTCTCTCTTGAACACCATTTGAGCCTTATCCTTCTTTCAAAGAAACATGATGAAAGCAATGACCTTTCTTTATCCATCACCCATATTTCTCATGAAGTTGTGGTTAGTTGAATAGCCAACTTAGGCCAAAAGCCTAAGTTGGGGGTGTGGTGAAAAGATAGGGGCAACTCAAGAAGTGCAACAAAGTCCCTCCTACCCATGGTTTTGAGGAAAATGGAACCGCTCCATATAAAAAGGAAAGACAGAAAAGAAAAAGAAAAATAATGAAAAAGAAAAGTTGTGGAATAAAGTTGAAAAATGAAAAGGGGGTTTCCAAACAATTCTTGGAAAGTAAATAATAAGATGACTTATAAGCACTAAAGAAAATGATGAAGGAGAAAGGAAAGGAAGTGTTGTGAGCACCACACCTCATGAGGATGAAAGTCATTGAGCCTAAATGACCATACCTTTGCACTCAGCCCCATTACAAGCCTTGAAAAGACCTTTTTGATCTTGAGTGAGCTGAGACAAATGTTGATTGGAAAATACGGGCAAACCTATGGGTGAAATTATGCATTATGTTCTTCTTTGTGAGTGTGAGTGTTGCATCTGATTCCAAAGCTTTAAACTGTGAAACCATTGTGTGAATATGGAATCATTCTTTGTGTGAGGGAATTTGAACACTATAGTTGAGCTTGAACTTGCATTTGAAGCAAGTATTCTGAGCATGAGATTCGTTGATATTGCTGAGTCACAACTTGAATCTTTGAGTTCACATTTGATCTTTGCATAAGGAAATTAAGTCTTGTTGTGTGCATTCATGATTGAGTCTTGTATAGCACTGTTCGAGACACCCTTTTTGAACGGCTGAACTTGAGTTTGCTTGAGGACAAGCAAAAGTTTAAGTTGGAGGTGTTGATGAGTCCACAAATTGGACTCATTTAGGGCTACATTTTAATAGAAATGGTGTCCTCAAATGTTTATTTTATCTCAATATCTGATGAAAATCCTTAAGTTTCAGGTATTTGAAGTTTTAAGGAAAGCATGGACACTACGTCGCAAAAAGGAACGAAAAGTCTGAAAAGAATGAAGAAATGAAGGCATGAGGATCGCCGAGTCTACTTGGTGAGTCACCGAAGGGTCTTACTTCGCCTTTTGTTCCAGTGTACTGAGACCTGAAGGAAAGGATCAAGTTGGCAGAAAAAGGAAGCAGTTGGCGCATCGCTGAGAAGTTCTGTGAAGCATTACCATGTCTCCCAATAACCCAGAGCACGACGATGTTGAGGGCTGGTGCAAGACGGCGATGAACTACACCAAAGGGCGAATCACCGAGTTGATCGGCGATTCCGACTAACAACGTAGAATGATCCGCTGCAGCACAAATTTGTAAAAACTATAAATACTAGTTAGAGTTTTAGTTTTAGTGTGGAACAATTATTATAATTTTCACTTAGAGTCAAACAAGTGTGATAGTTTTCATATTAAACAATACTTTTTGTTATTTTTGCTCTAAGTTTGCGAGGGTTTTGAATATTTGAAGAAGAAGAGGATTTCATCTCCAATGATTTGGACTTGGATCTCTTGATTTCTTCATTCTTGGCCTGTAACAAGACAAAATTCTTCATACCCATTTGAATGCAAGATCATTTAGGTATAAATTTCTATCTCTTGATGTGTGGCTAAAACGCCCAATTTTTGGGGTGTGATTAAGCGAATATGGGTTAAGATAATTGTTGGGTCTTGCTTGATGATAGTCTATTCATAGTTTAAATGTGATATCGTTTAGTGGTTATGGATGAATTTAATGAATTTGTAGTTGCAAATACAAGTTTATTTATGTGTTTTTGGCTTGCTCGACAGAGACGTCGTAAAACTAAGACCACTAGACTGATGGCTAGTATGAGTGGGTTGACATGACGTTCAGCTTGAGAGAGTGAACCCTAGTCCCATGTCCACACACTCAGCTCGAGAGAGTGAGTGGGTTAAGGCGTAGGCTAGTCTTCATGCGGCAAGTGGGTGTCCGTGAGGAACACATTTGAAACGGGGTAAGTTGCTCGAGAGAGAGCTTAACCCCATAAAGCTTAGCCTAGTCACAAATACTCTACAAATCTTCTATCGAAAGCATGTACCTAATAATCTAGCTTAACCCGTATTCCCATCACATCCCAAGGATCCACTCTCATTACTTAGAAACCCTTGTTTTTTTGTTGATTTTGCCTTACTCGTGACAACCCCCCCCCCATTGTTAATTGACACTCTTGTGTCCTCCTTTAATTTACAATGTTTGTAATCGTCAATGTCTTTAGCTACGACTAGTTAGAACTAAATTTTATTTTTCTATTAATTATCAAAACCACTCTCTTGGGACGATCCCAACCCTTGGTTGGGTTACTATACTATTGCACGATCGTAGACACTTGGGACGATCCCCCCACTTTTGCTTTTCTTTACTGGAAATTTTCTTTTGTATAGAGAAAGCTCCTTCAGTGATTCTGTGTAGTTCTTGTGTTTGAAGAACACTCATTAGTTCACCTAATGAAAGTTTACCCTGATCTTTGGATTCTTCAAGAGAGGAAATCTTAGATTCAAACCTCTCAGGAAGAGTCACAAGAACTCCATGATTTGTTTTTCTGTAAATTCTTCACCAAGAAGTTTAATGTTATTAAAAATTAAGGAGATTTGATTAGCATACTTACTAATTATTTCACCTTCATGCATATTCAAGGACTCAAATTCCCTTTTAGGTTCAACACTTGCATTTGACGTGTTCTAACGTTGTCTTGTTATTCTTATTTCAACCTACCCCAAGCCTCTTTTTCTGTTTTACAAGTCATGATTCTGTAAAACACAGAATCTGCCATAGTATTCTACATAATCGACTTGGCTTTAGATTTATTTACCTTCTCTTCATTGTTAGATTTTATTTGAGCCAAGGTAGGATTTGTTGGTAGAGCAGCAAGTGGTTTATCTTCTATCATAGTTTCCCAAAGTTCATAGGCTTCCAGAAAACCTTGCATCTTCACAGACCAGATTTGGTAATTTTCAACAGTGAAAGTGAATGGTGGATCTAAAGGAAGGTTGTTAGATGTCATTTTGTGTTGTAGGTTAAAAAATTTTGGTCATGTAAGATCAACTTGAGGTTGTGATGCAACTGTTAAAACACAAACACTCAAGAAACTGATTTGAAGAATAAAAATAGAGTGAACTTATGAAATTCCAACTGTGCATTAATTTCTAGAAGATTTGAATTTATCCAAGGAAAAACCTAACCATTTCCTATCTAGTAACCACTTACAAAGTGGATGTTAAAACTGAATAAGTACATGTACCACTAACAGTCATAAAAGGGGCCACTAACTTCAAAAAGTTAAGCAACTAAAGTTGACTAAGTCTAGCTAGAAAATAGAAAGTACTAAACTGAAATAAGTAAAAAATAGTAAGAATATTAAGCTGAAAAAAATGCTAATTATCTAATAGCAAGAACATGTTCCCCGACTTTGTCTCCCTTTAGGTATTTGTCACAGTCCAAAAATAGAGGTCATAATATAACACATATTTCGATTCTACAATAACATGTATAATTTCTCCTTCTCTTTTACATTATGAATCATTTTTTTTACTCGTAGTGAGATAAAATTAGCTAATTCAAATGAGGCAATGATACTAAAGATAAGTGTATGAGTCATGCTTCGATAAAATTAATACATAAAAAGGTAAAGACTAAGCATTGAACACAATGATTTTTCACATAAAACATGTGATTTATATGTAACATAAAAAAAATAAGTGAATAAATTAAACGAGAGAGTGAGGATCAAAAAGTTTCTTTTTTTATTTTTGAAGCAAGCAAATAGAGAAATCAAACTAAAACTAATTGTTGCAGTTGTCTTCTACAACTACATGACCTAAATTCAAGCTAAAAGATGACGGAGGGCAGAAGAATGTTGAGGA